>BJCM01072455.1:0-26606 GCA_018326385.1 Flaveria bidentis | reverse complement strand
TTTTCTCCCAAATAATACAAAACATCTAGACTTGAGTCATTGAAAATTTCAGAACTTTAAGAGAAACCAGCATATGAGTAATATAATTTTAATTTCAAATTATAATACTCTTTTTGAACCTGAAGATGATTATAAATCAAATCTACAAACTCTTCGTATGAAACTCTATTACGAAGAATAATAGTTGAACTTCTAGTAGAAACATCACATATGATATTTTCATTTTCGAATGAAATATCACCACCCCAATATATTTGTAGAAAATAAGGCCGAGACATTATAATTATTAGTTTTTTTTAAAGTGTGAATTGATTTGAGTGAATTCATTTAAGTATAAATATATGAAAGTAGGTTAAATGTGTGGATGGTAATGTTTATTTGAGAACCCGCCCTTGCCAAGGGCAAGTTCTCAAAAAATTGTCATGTCCATCACGTTGTCAGATAAGTGTGTGGAGGGGATTTATGCGTTTGAGAACCCGCCCTTGCCAAGGGCGAGTTCTCAGAAACCAAGACTAGTCAAATCGGTCACACAATCACACGGTCACACAATCACACGGTCACACAATCACACGGTCACACAATCACATGGGCGTGGTCAAAGCAGCAGAACCCGCCCCTGCCAGGGGCGGGTACCCCTAATGTCAAACATAAACGAGATTTTCCCCCTTTGTCAACTTTCTCTTCAAAAAAGTCCTATTTTTAAAAAAATTCCCCATAATGGGCTTCGATGGCCCACACTTGGTTTAGGGGAATTCACTAATGTCATTGGGCTAAAGGAATCTTAACCGATCAATAATCTTTGTACTAATAAAAAATATCTTGGATCACATGTGTCGATCATCTTCACCAAAAATTTTCCATCATTTTCTCCTATTAAATAATTACCTTAATTAATAATAATATTATTTAATACCTTGAATATATATATATACATATATATATATATCTATATGTATATATATATGTATGTATGTATGTATATATATATATGTATGTATGTATGTATGTATATATATGTGTATGTTTTGTATGTTTTATAAAGTTAGAAATGAATCACTTTTAGCTAGTTATACTTATATTTTATTTTATATAATATGTTGTATAGAGATGCCTTTCTTGAATAAATAAAAGAAATGCTGACCATCAATCATGTTAAATTAAAATCGCAATGGTGATAATCAAAGGAGATGGAACGCTTAAAACTTATCACCTAGAGCTTATTTTTTATTTTGTAATTGTTTTAATAAAATACCTTTAATTTAAAAAACTTAACAGAAAAACTTAACGATGTTAATTAAGAGTAGTTAAGTGGATTCAAATGACAATTTTTATAAAACTTTTGTATATAAATCGTAAAATTTAAAGTTGTGGATTCAATAACAACTTATATGAAATCTCAGGGATGTAAAACGCATTTAACTTTAATTTAAAAGAATAAATTGAACTTAAGTTCATAACACGGATAATACATGTTGCAACGGTATGATATTTGACACACTTATCGAGTCGGTTTAACCCATGACATCAAAGAGAATTCTATTCTAGTGGCTAGGCTAATCGTCTATTTTTTTTTCAAGTTCGTACCAATCGATAAGGGGTGTTTATAGTTCTTTTTCATAAAAGATGATATTCATGACATCTGTGTTTTACCTTTGAACATCATAGATAACATCATGACAACCATTACATCAACAACTATCCAATACTCTATTGCCATGCTAATAACTACATCTTCTATTATTACCTTGTTTCCTATCGTTACATCTGTATAGCTAGTTACCACGACCCCAATTCTTATATTTTGTTTGCTAACGCTCACACTAGAAGCTTCAATAGCAGAACAACAGAAGTAATGAGAATTTTGCAAGAGAAACACGTTTAGTAGGATTGAGCACAAGGCTAATGCATGAATATGCTGCATATGCCACTCTGCCAGATCTGTAACTTTAAATTATATAAATAATCTTGTAGTTTTCATTGTGATTTATATTTGATTTTTATTCCTTTCTTACCTTATTTAAATCATTTAATTAAAAAATAAACATAAGGAAAATTAGTTGTATTTGTTTTTAGATTTAATTAAAAAAATACTGAGTTTATTAATTGCTATAAATACAAATTTAATAGGAAAATGAATATGAAATAAAGCGTTTCTTAGAAGCTCATGTTCTTCACACTCAATTTCATACCAACTTTGTATTAATCGTCCTTAAAAGTCATTGATATGATCTAATTTTTCAACGTTTTTTATTCAATAAGTTATTTAGCTCATCATATTTGTTAAGTAAAATTTGTGTATTTATATTTGTCATTTCCTAAATAGTCAAAATACGATTATTAACTCTATTTTCATAAAACATATCTTTAATCTCTTATTCTTTCAAGGAGAAAAACACGTATCCTTTACATACTTCTACTAAAACCTTTGATCACTATTTATTATTATTACAAGGTTAAAAATAGGAATACCAAAACACATCACAATAACTATCATTCTAACGTAAAATCCAAGGCATCAAAAAAGACACAAAAGATACGTTGTTATGGCTGACACACCGTTTTGAAATCCCAGCGCTAATTATTCAAAGTACCTCTTTAGGCCGTGATGGAGATAGAGGGAATACCTCACCTTTGAGGACCCTGTTAACATAAGAGAAACTAGAGAGAAACTAACTCAATCCAGTCTATAATTCATTACAACGATTACAAAAAGACATATACATATACGTAGTAGAGTAGTAAGGATACCTCGAGAACTCAACTTGTACCTTGCTCAAGTTCTAACGAATAGGGCAAGAACACTAGCTCAAGTATTGTGGGTAGGCCTAGCGGGCAAGGTTGTAGGTTCGCGAACCTACGTTGGAAGTCGTCGAGGATGAGGACTATATATATATATATATATATATATATATATATGTATAATGTATCGTAGGAAGAAACAACAAGTTTAAACCCGAAAAACAACCTAAACAAAGGTCGGTCTAGCCAACTATATCAATATTCGTAATACTACCCTTAACATCCAACCGAGCAATGCATGCCTACCTAATACACATCAGGCCAATTCACCATTGATACACCTAATGTCAAATCCCGACGGAAGCGTGAAATGTTTGGATATGACTAATTAGCTTAGAACACAATGATCATAAGGTAAAAAGTGCAACACACATAATACATTAATATATTTCATAATATCAGTTCGGGTTACATCAATATTAGTACTCAAAATTTTAATATAACCCTATTACAAAATATGATAATTAACTACTACATCTTAAGTAGCAATAGAAATAAGCATTCACCGTCAGACTAAGATCATACATGTTTACAGTTAAATTGACACAAACTTTTATCATCATCTCGCCCCAGCCATTGTAAACATCAAATGAGAACATAATACTGTTAGTCAGGTGAATACCTGAAAAAATATACTCAAAACAATCAACATAGAGTTAGTGAGATCATAAGTTTATTTTCTGAACAAAATATATATATTTATGCAACATAGATAAGATAACACCAAACCTACTTATAAGCCAGATGATTGATAACTGTCACAAATATAAATCACGAAATCAGATAATATAACATCACAACACTCATCCTGTTGGTGCAGAAAATAATTTCCTAAATAACACTACATATATTACCAGACGGTTCCACATCCTAATTAATGGTTGTACATAATGACAATAATCTCAATTTTTTCTTATAATAGCATCAATTATAAAAAACAACATGTTTTCCCCCTAAAACTTATAACTATAAAAATAGAGCTATCTATCTCACCTTTTATCCAGCAGAAATCCTATATAAAATATTTATAAGTTAGAAATAATATTTCTTTAAAACTTTTAACACTTTTAAATAAAAATTTTAAAACATAAGTTACAACTATCCATATATCACCAAATTTTTTATAGAAGAAACATTCAAAAATCCAGATTAATATATAAAAGAATTCAAATAATAACTATTTACATGTATTTTTCTAGAAATTTTGCAACGTTCAAGTAAATCAGAAATTTTGAGACGTTAACTCAACTCTAAGCGGAAAGACTTGAACGCTAAGAAGCCGCGTCGGTCGATTGGTGTGGCTGTGTCTTGGGGGCACTACTCCCCAAGGAGCCGAGAACGGTCGGGAAATAAGTCTTAAACCACTTACCCAACGCTGAATCTTAAGAAGTTTGTGAACAAGTTCAACTACATCTACATGTAAATGTTATTCTTTTATGATTGTTATTTTAAATTGTTAAATATTATTCTTAAGCTATTAATGATTATTTTTTATTTTATTTAAATATGAAGCTCCAACGATGGACTATAGTGGAACCGTGAATGTAGATGCAATACGGTAACCGTTAAAGGAACACAAAATAAAACAAGAAAAGAAAAGTTTCCAACACATGGATACATGGGATTTTGTAGAAGACTATGTGAAATAACAAAGTGTTCCGTTGATGGGTGAAAAGTTTTAAAAAACTTTCACAAAAAAGAAAAGAACAAAACCTCACACGCAATTAACTACAAAAGTTTAAACGAATGTCTCAAAAGCAAACCATCTGACTTCAACGAAGATACAACACCAACAAGATTTTTATGGGAAACGAAAGAAACCGGCCGATTCGTCTACCAAAGAAAGAAAGATTTAACTAAAATTATTTTAATCCGTCTTTCCTTCGAATCGGATGAAAGTGGAAGTAAATTTATAGTTAACTTTTTCTTACAATTTTGTTCTTCTAAGTCTATGTGTTGTGAGATAGAACCCATATCAAGTTATTCTATAATATTGAGACATGTGATACTAACTCGACACTTGATAAATCCCCTGATCAAATGGTATGTTCCTGTTGTGAATCAGGTGATTAGGGTCTCTAACGAATTCCTTAATGTGTTAAATTTTTTTTAATGTAAAACAATAATATAAAATTAAACATTATAATAAAAAACAATTCATTAAAAAATAAAAAAATTAAAAAACATATTACTTAACTTATTTAAAATTAATACAAATACTAGTCTAATACGAGATCAGCGAGTTGTCTAGCCTACAAATGCTCGACTAATTCATGACGAAGGTTTCCGTGTATTTGATGGTTCTTGATTAATTCTATATTTTCGAGTCTTTGTTGATCAAGATTGTCGATTGTAGTGTGGGAATGTCTCATCGGTAATTTTGACAAATAATCTTACCATCATATTCTAAAATCATATTATGTAAAATAAGATAAGTATAGACTTTGCTCATTATCTTCTCGCTTGATCAAAACTGTATTGGGTTTGTGATCATTTAGAAAGCACTTTTTAATACTTCCAAAAGCTCTTTCAATTTCTTTTCTTGCAAATTCTTGTTTTTTCGTGAAGTAATTTCGTTTGTCTTCAAGTGTAGATATAAAAACTTGAACTAGTGTCGCTCGTTCGTTGTAAATTCGATCAATAAGATAGCTCACGTGTTTAAAATGTTCTCCATTTGCATAAATAGATTAAAGGGGTTCGATGTCATCGATTAGGATATCAAATAAAGGAGATTGATGGATAACATTAAGGTTGTTATTTGACTTGACAACACCAAAAAAACACATGTCAGAATCAAAGATCACACGAGGCCATCGCCTCAAGTATGATAGCAGGGCCGGGGTGATCTCCACGATAAAACTAAAGTCTCCAAGCAGTATGACACATAGACCATTCAACATGCGTACAATCAAGGTTACCGAGCATTACAGGTAAACCATGTCTTTCACCATGCACATCGTATATGCATTGAATATCTTACATGGTGGGTCTACGCAAATATCTTCGAGAATAAGTCGACATGATTCCTACGAAAGATTTCAAGCGAATCACGTGTGATATTAAAAAATTATAAAAAGTAAGGAAATATTTATATAGTTTGACACAAATATTTAGGTGAATCACGTGTAATTTCATTGGACATTTGTAAATACTCATCTAACACGCATGAAGTAACACCGTACACTAGTTTCAAACAACCATCATAACTTTTTGAAAAGTGGTGAATTGGCTATACGTCTAGCGTCTTCTCTATGTTAAAAAAACGAATACCATATACACAAAAATAGTAGTCTACTCAAACAAAAATCGTTCTAAAACTGTCTTCGTCATAAATGCAATCAGGAAAAAAGTAATGTCTTACCAAAGTGTTGTTAGCACGCACTTGCTCAAGATTTAGAGCTAAAGATCTCGTTAATAATTGTTGACGTTGAGATTGTTCGATCACCTTTTTTCTTGATTAAAAAATGAGCTCGTGTTCTTTGAAAGATTCGAATGAGAAGAAACTTCATTCCATGATTAAGATAGAGTAATTTTTTAAAATAAAATATAAAGAGAAAGTAAGTGAAATTGTATGACTTATATAAAATTTGAAGATAAGTATATACTAGATAAAAGATTATTTTTTTAAAGTCTTTAACAACGATGATTTTTGAAACTCACACATCCCAATGGTCATAAACACCCGCGAATCCCCTCACACCCAAACCATTGTGCCTCTGATCGCACCTCGATGTTGCGGCATTTGCGATCAGGGTGGCCAGTCACGTAGCACCCCATGTCACTTCCTTCAAAACACCCAAACCTAACCTAAAAGAGTATAATAGCAAAAAATTACTTCTTATTTTATCATTTCAACTTAATATTTATTTTTTCTTTACTAAACACTGGTTCGAACCACTGCAATATTTTTGGTCGAGCCTGCGATTGGATCTGATAGCAAGTGATCTGTAGAAGATGAAACCTTTGGGATGGTGGTTAATGTTGGTGGGTTCACTGCGTCTAGCCTCTGTATGGTTCGGGTTCGTCGACATTTGGGCCCTCCGCCGTGCCGTCTTCTCCAAAACCACCAGTTAGTCCCCTTTCTCCTCACTCCCATTAACTCAATCTCCACAAATCAATCGAATTCGTTTACTTTTCTGAACTTAATAACTCCGATTCAACACTGTTTGCACACTTAAACTCAATCCCACGTTTTGAATTTTGATGATGCTTATTAGAGTCGTTCGATGGAATCTAATTTGACCTAAAGTTACGAAATTGATAGATTTTGACTCGTTGATGTGTTTAGTGGGCATGAAAATGTATTTGTCTGTTAGGGCACGCTCAAGCAATTTTAAGTAGAGAATCGTAAGAATACATAATCACTAGTATATATTGAACGACCCATGATCTTTGTATACATGTATATAGCAATGGGCAATTATAATTTATATCCCTTTGTATTGTGAATGATTTCTTGCATCTAAATGTTCTTTCCTTAGCTAGTTTTGCTTATGCATACGAAGAATCTAAACGTTTACTTTACTGTGTAGTGACTGAAATTCACGGGAGGACATTTGGGGTGTGGACACTTCTTACTTGCACTCTGTGTTTCCTCTGCGCGTTTAACCTTGACAACAAACCGCTTTATCTTGCAACCTTTTTGTCGTTCATCTATGCACTCGGTCACTTTTTGACAGAATACTTGATCTACCACACCATGGCCATTCAGAATCTTGCAACTGTTGGTTTCTTTGCAGGTGTTATTCTCATTCAAAACTTATGATATTATTTCCAGTGTCTTATTACATTGTGACGGTTGTTGTTATACTATCTCTTACTAAACAGGCACGTCGATAGTATGGATGTTGGTACAGTGGGATGCTCATAAGCCTAAACTCCACTGAAGCAGGATTGAGATTGTAGAAGATATGATTGGTTTTCTCTTGGGCGGTAATATTCATCTGTACCTTTATAGAGTAATATCTATAGCGATTTATGTTCAAGAAGCCATCTTTTGCTGGTGGCTGAATCACTTATAAGATGACCTTTTTCTTTCATGTATTTGTACTAGATGTGACTTGGCTGAATCAGGTTTTTTCTTTAATAGAATTAACCCGTGTCGGATTCTTTTGTGCTAGAAGTGTTTATGCTAATCTATTATGAGTCTATGACAACCTTTGGTATTGTCTTTTGCAAAAACATATGAGGGATTGATTAACCATGATCTCAAACATAGGGGCAAGGCTTAGCTATCACACATGTACAATGCTGCTTGGTTATCACACATTAAATCAACACGAACCTAACCCTACAACACACACATTAATCCACAACACGTAAGAGCCATGGCCCTATAAACCACTTTTACCGAAGAACAAGACACTACTTGATTCTTCATCTTCCAAGAAATTAAGGATTGCTAGAAGTGTGAATATGTGATACCTCGCGAGCCTAACACGAAATTCACGGGTTTGACTTATTTCAAATGGGTTAAGTCAGTTTTAGGTCAAATTTGTGAACCAATTTAGCTAAACGATTCTTGTTTAGGTAGACCTGGCAGGTTCACGGGTGATCTATTTATTTTCTAAATTTCTTAAAAATATGTGTTTTTGTGAACTAAAAAAAAGAAAAGAAAAGAAACAAGCATCGATCTTGATGGTTAAAACATAACTATTCTATATACATTTTTTTATGTTGTAAATGAAACAAGCATTGATATGCAAAAAATAAAATAGAATTTTCAGGTTTAACAGGATGTATTCGTGTCTTCCCGCGAAACTCATGTCGTGTTTGAGTTCATATGTCTGATGATATCCAAGCTAGCAATTAACCTGAGCAGCTAAATGAAGTGCAAGTAAAATCCCTAAGAATGTATGAAGCATTGAAAGTAAGCCTGAAATCAACCAACTATATGAACCACAGTGACTTGAACTACAGAAACAGAGAAGCCTTAAATCAACCAACTACATGATCTAAAGGACACATTTATTACTCGCATATACCCTTCGAATTTAGAAGTACTAATCACATCAACTATCGCGTGTTCCACCCAGATCGACTAACAGGAAACCGACCCATTAGACAACGACTTGTACAGATGCTTAATTATTCCACTGCAGAATAAACAAACTAACATGATAAACTACTAACTGACAATCAGTAAGGCTTCTGTCCAGCAATGTTACCAGGTGGGTCATAATTGCATACAACTATCCAACAACCATCATCACACTTACTCCTACCACACCCAAGGCGCACCGAGTCTTTCCAAATCATCTGCGTATAATGACCACACATGCTTTTGCACTTGTTTTCCCCATAGTCATACTCGGATCTCTCATCGAGCCACATTTGCACAGCATATGACCCGTTGAGGCATGGCCCAGCGGCCATATTCTCACCACACTTATCAGAGTGTGTCAGTTTACAGTCTTTTCTTTTATCAGCCCACGCTTGTGCGGTTTTAGCCAGCTCAGCGTCCCATGTCAAAGGAGGCACACCCAACACTTTTCTTATGCAACTATGTGCGTTAACATAGTCTTCAGGCGCGTTTCCTGTGTCTGCTGCATCTTGCGCTTGAGATAGATGTAGAATGGCCATCGATAGAGCGAGAACAAGCAGAACATTACGCGATGATCCCATATCGCGATATGATGGAGGTGGATGTGTATGATTTTGTAAGGTTTGAATAGCATCAAATGGTGTATTTATAGGGTGAAGTGTGTGGTGAATATATATGCAGAAAGTGTGGAGGAACAAGAGGAAAGCAATTGAAGCGGACACTTTGATGGAGACAAATGTTTGAGACTATTTCACTTCACCGGAATCTTTGGTACAAACTAAAAAAACCACCAGTTGTAGATCCTAAATATTCGATGTATTAATCTCGTACTAATTAACTAGGTATGACAAAAGTTGTGAGACATCTGTCTAACATATGCCAACATGCCATGTAATGTGTTTTTCCTTTGGTGTGTACATATGTACATATACACATATATGTGTACACATATTATGTTTCATTATACGACACTAAACTTATAATTGTGAAATGCCTAGAAGTATGATTGCGATTGGAACATGTTCTTATCAATGGGATCTCGGGGTTAGTCCAGTTTCTCATAGAATATCATGATATAGTGAACTCTCTCAAGATTCATGATTTGAAAAAATAATAATTGACTTAAAGTTGATTAATCACGCTGCTATGGGAACGAATAACAAACTTAAGTCATACAATTTTTTTAATCATGTGGTTCATAATTTTAAATTTTTGTAATTTATATTTTCTTATATACAAACGGGTATTTATGTGAATGAAAAAAAATCAAACTTTTATCTTCATTTTATTTAAATATTTAGCGTTTCTTAATATAATATACACTTGACTACACGAGTGTAGATTTTATAGATAAATAAAGCTTGTTTATATATAGACATACATTTTCTTAATCTAGAGAAGATTAATAAACATAATGTTTCTGTCATTTTCTTTATAATAAGAAGATTTTAAGATTGAAAAATAAATAATTTATTTTATTCTACATATTTTCATAATATTTAATGTTACGCATAAATCTCTCCCTTTTACACACATGCATACGAGATAAAAATAAAAATAATTCTTTTCATAACAAGTGTAAGAAATAAAAATTGATATGGACTAAAAAACAATTAGTAGATAACTAGAAGAGTATCGGCGAAATGTGACGTGGTGTCATTTTATATCCGACATATACACTTAATATTTTATTTTTTTATAGTAGCTTTACAAAAGTTTATTATGTTTTTGAGATATGACCAATCTCACAATAATTCTAACTTATCTTTTCATAAAAGCACCCCTTATATTAACTTTTTGAAAATTACATTTATAATATTGGCATGTGACATTTACGCACAATGATTTAAAGAAGACAACTTGAGGGGAGCCATAAACTAAATATTTTTTTCCTTAGCTAATTTTTTACCTACTAAGTATTTTTTAGCAAGGTTTTTAACAAAAGATTATTTAAATCTTGAATTTTGAAAAGTCTCATCCAAAAAGGAGTGTTATAAATTATTATCATAAACAAGCAAATGAATCTTTGTCAAACTTAGAAAATGCTTAACACTACTTGTCAACAAAATAGTTTTACTTGTTTACCAAATGATTAACCTTTGTATTATAAATACCATATCAATGTAAATGTAAATGAAAAACACACTTTTTATATGTACTTTAATTATACTTTTGTATTTAATATTCTTCTTACAATTCCCTTTAAAATTCTTATGCTAGAACACTAATTTTATGTTAATTAAAGTTGTATTATAATAATTTGATTATTTATTTCATGATATACAATATCAGTTAATATCTATCTACTCTAATAAAAATATTAATTAGGGTGGACATGTGTCATCATATTTCATCTCACTAAAATTTTTCTGCTTTTCTCTCATATTAAATATCTCATTAATTAGTTACTAATAATAAATTAAAGAAAATATCTTTTTAATAATTATTTCTCTAAGTAAATAAACTTTTATTAAATAAAATTAAAATCTAACACATCAAACTTTTTTTGAAAATATAAAATATTTTATTATTGATGTTTGTAAGTAAATTTTTATACACGAATATTAAATAAAATCGGGAGTTATAATAAGTTTTAAAATTTTACATTTTTTAAAAATTTTGCTTTAAAACAAGATTATTTTATTTATCTTTTGAAAAAAATTTAAAAATTAAAAAAAGATAAAAAAAAGTTGATATCATTTTTTTTATTATTTATAGTCCGTATTTGTTTTATTATTTATAGTCCGTAGTTATATATGATTTCAATTATGTTTTATCTTAAAATATCTTTTTATAACTAACAAATTTTTTTCCTTGTTTACTATTTTATTTTTTCAACCCCAAGTTATACACAAATTTACTTAAGATAGTTTGTTTTATATATATAAATATCGGTTGAAGTATGAATCTGGTCACAAAGAACAAATGGACAAGATGATATAAAGGCGGATTTATTAAAATAATCAAAAATATGAAGCACTTAAAATCAAAAGATTTAGTAGAACAACAAGCTACTAGCAAATTTTGACATCTTAACAAGAAATCTAGAATGACACTCACAAATCAATCTGTAACACTATCATATATCACCAACTGATATCATATATTAGATGAGCCAAGTAGTGTAATAACCCGCACCCCTAATTGTAAGCTAACTTTTGTAGGGACTGATACGAACCTAAAAGCTAGTCGAGCCGGTTCGTACCAGTCCTTATTAGATACCGAGTCCAAATGCTCGTACCCTAACAATTCTTAAAACTAGAAAAAGAAATAACATAAATTAACACACCTGTCTTATATAATCTAAAAGACATCACATCACTCTTACCATCATACCTATGGTTCTATAGATGGTAATTAATGTGTCACATCTATTTATTCATGAACATAAAGTTCTATGTAACACTAATCTCTAACATCAGTAAGGTTTCATGCCAATGACATTTCCTGGAGGATCATAATTGCAAATGACATAACAAACAGGATTATTGGTGCATGTAACCTTAGCACATCCAATTTTCACCGTAGTTCTCCACACTATTTGAGTGTAATGCCCGCACCGTTTCCCCGGGCTACACGTGTTCGTGTTGTAATCGTAGTCTTCTTTCTCTTTGCCCCAAAAGAACACTGCACCCGTCGCGTTGAGGTCTGGCCCATAGGCTAAATCTCACCATATTTTCGCGGGGGCTTTGAGTGAATCAACGCGCAATCATCCTTTCGTTGTTGGGCGTAGTCTTTTGCAAATGCAGCCACTGTATCGTCCCAGGACACCGGAGGCAGTCCTAATTCTTTTCTAAAACAGTTATGCGCGTCGACGTAATCTTGTGGGCTGTCGTGGGCGTGCGAGGAACATAAGATCGCCATGATTATGGCGAATGCAAGTGCGATATGATCATGAGGGTTCCTCATTTTAAGATATCAAAGAGTGATTATGCAAATTGAGATTTCAAGTTTGTTTAGAATTAAATAAATGATATGAGCATGAATGTATGGATTAAATAAGATATGGATTGGATGATTTAGAACAAATCAAAAGGCAAAAAATAAGGAAGAACGAGAATTTCTGACACATGAGGGAATTCCCTAAAAAGGCAATTACTAAAATTAGTATTTTCGTAATCTTGAATCAAGAAATATTGAGGGTTTTTGTTGTATAAAACATTTGTGGACATATTTAACATGTCTTAATTTTCTTGCAAAAATTATATGAAAGACATACACAATTGTAAATGTATGTCGAATCCTAAAATATGTTTGTAGGCGTTTGCTACAATGGAATATGATGGATTATAATTTTTTTACGTTTAATGTATGGCTACGTTTCAGATAAATGTTATCTTAATCGGGTCATTTTATTCGTCTTCCGGTCGAAACCACACATTCCAACGTTTTGAGGTAAAAACTCATAACTAGTAAAATCTTTTGTTTCAACCCAAAGCGTTTTTGTTCTGAGTAAAAAACATTTTTGTTCTGAGTGAAACTTAAACCAAAAACTTATTTAATTTTTAACTGTCTTGGTATATCATCTCAACCACCTAGGCAATCGATGCATTAAAATTTAATTTTCATTTCATTAGATGTTTGGTTAGCTAGGTGAGAGATTTAAATTTTAAACTGGTAAAAATTCTACATGCGCGTTGCGTGTGTGATAAACTGACTGTAAACCATAGATCATATAATCCATCATAGTCGTATTTGCATCACAGACTAAGCAGTTAGCTCATATTAGAATTCCAATCAGGGCTGCAAACCATAATGGGTTGTCACGTCACAATATGTCAGTATTAAAGGAAAATTTTCAAATATAATCATGGCGAAATGGACACTAAAACAACAGATATTTTATAGTCTTGTCGAGAGGTAACCAAAAAGGGATTGTTATTTGGGTTTTTTGAATTGTCTTCATTACAAAGGAGCCTACTACTATTTATACTACGTTATGCATGTATACAATAAAGAAATAACAAGGCTGTCGGCTGGCAAATGGAGACTAATTTGCACCTTTCAAAATGGGAAATAATGTGATTGAGCTCTAATCTTGCTGATCCCACAATTTCTCCTCAATCAAATATTTTTTTCATTTGAACACGCCCCTTCAAGTTGAAGGGTGGGATTTTGAAAGTTCAACTTGACCAAACACTTATGTAAAGTTGCCTTATTTGTAGCTTTTATTAACATGTCAGCCAGCTGGTCTTCAGATCGAACAAATGGTAGGGAGATGATATTTGCCTCTAATTTTTCTTTGATAAAATGTCGATCTACTTCTATGTGTTTCGTACGATCATGTTGAACTAGATTTTCGGATATTTGTATGGCTGTTGTATTGTCACTCATAATCTTACTAGTTTCTTGTGGTGGGTAACCAATCTCAGTTAGGAGCCCCCGTATCCATAGTATTTCAGTTATCCCTCTTGCTATTCCTCGGAACTCAACCTCGGCACTTGAAAGTGCCACAACCTTTTGCTTTTTGCTTCTCCAGGTGACGAGGTTTTCACCAACTCGTGCGAAGTAACCTGATGTTGACCTTCGGTTACTTTTATCCCCTGCCCGGTCAGCATCAGTGTATAGTTGGGTCTCTATATTCCTATTGGGTTTGAATAGGACTCCATGGCAAGCGGTTCCTATGAGACATCTCATAATTCTTATGACTGCATCCATATGGGCACGTTAAGGTTGATGCATGAACTGACTTACTACTCCTACAGCATACGCTATGTCTGGACGTGTATGTGAGAGGTATATCAGTTTCCCCACCATTCTTCGGTATCTTTCTTTGTCGGCCAGCTCTGCTTTTTCCTCCATGTAGAGTTTCTGATTCAGGATCATAGGCATTTCTGTAGGGTTGCATTCTAGCATACCGATTTCTGTTAGGAGGTCGAGTATATACTTCTTTTGGTATATAAAAATTCCTTGTTTCGATCTTAAAACTTCTATCCCAAAGAAGTATTTAAGATTCCTTAGGTCTTTCATTTCAAAATCTTTGGGCAAGTTCTTCTTAAGTTTGTTTATTTCTTCTTTGTCGTCTCCAGTAATAATCATGTCATCAACATAGATGATTAGGGAGGTTATGTAATTGTTCCTTTGTTTGAGAAACAAAGTATGATCTGAGTTACTTTGTTTGAACCCATATTTTCTCATGGCTAATGTGAACTTTCCGAACCAAGCTCTAGGCGACTGTTTTAGCCCATAAAGAGATTTCTTCAATCGACACGCTTCCCTTTCGCTAAAGTTCTCTGTAAATCCAGGTGGGGCTTCCATATAAACTTCTTCTTTCAGTTCTCCGTGTAAGAAAGCATTTTTTACATCAAATTGATAAAGAGGCCACCCTTTATTTGCAACTATAGAGAAGAGCACTCTTATTGTGTTCATTTTTGTGACTAGTGAAAAGGTTTCTGAGTAATCAATCCCATAGGTTTGAGTGTATCCCTTGGCTACTAACCGCGCCTTATATCTTTCAATCGTGCCATTGGGCTTGTATTTAATTGTGAATAGCCAGCGACATCCAAATGTTTTCTTTCCTGGTGGTAAGACGTATTTTTCCCATGTGCTATTTTTCATCAATGCCATCATTTCTTCTTCCATAGCGTTTTTCCATTGTCTTGACTTCAAGGCTTATTATGTAGTTGAAGGGATCTCTTTGGAGTATAAGGATGAGGCAAATGCCTGAGCTTCCTTTGACAGATTCTCGTTGGCTATGTTGGCCATGGGGTATCTTCCTCGGGCTTCCTTCTCTGGAGTGTACCTTCTTGGTGGAATTCCTCGATTCTTTCTTGGTGGAAAAGCATATGTCGTTGGTATATCTTCCTGTGTGGGAGGATTTCCTTGTTCTTGTTCTCCTTGTATGGCCGACGTGGAGCAACTCTCTTGCTCCTGTGCATGTTCACTTTCTTTGGCTACTGTGGGTGGATTTCCTTGTCCCTATAAATTTTCATCTTATCCTGTTGTTTCAAACATGTTAGTAGAGCTATGATGAGTATAACTTACATCGGGTACCATGTTGGGAGCAATCTCTTGGGGGCACTAATGCTTGGGTCTTCTGTTTGTGTGGAGGGTGGTTCATTATGACTCGTATCTCTAGTGTATGGCACATACTCTAACCAATTTAGAGTTTCTAGCTTTTTGCTTTGAACCTTATGTTCATATACATAGTAATATTCAGTTTCAAGAAAATCATAGTTCATTGTGGTGAACATTTTTTTGGTTTTTGGGTTGTAACACCGGTATCCCTTTTGGGTTACTCCATATCCCACAAAGACACGCTTTTCAGCACAAGGATTAAGTTTTGTTCTGTGTGTTTTTGGTATGTGAACAAACAATGCATCCAAAGATTCGTGGTTCAAGTGTAAGATTAAAGGGAGATTTTTTAAATTCAGAAAGCACATGTAAAGGGGTCTTTGATTTCAAGATTTGACTTGGAAGCCGATTGAGGAGGTATGTGGTCGTGGAAAGAGCTTCGGGCCAAAATACCTTTGGAACTTGTGATTCTATTAAAAGCGCTCGGGTTATTTCTAACAGAATGCGGTTCTTTTGTTCTGTAACGCCATTTTATTCTGGGGTATGGGGCAAGTGGTCTGATGATTATGCCCTTGGTTTGAAAAAAAAGTTTCATATTGTTGTTAACAAATTCTCCTCCATTGTCAAACCAAAAAATTTGAATGTTTTTTTGAAATTGAGTTTGGATCATGGTGTAAAATATAATGAATTTTTCAAGAACATCGTGTTTGTTTTTTAGTAGATATACCCATGTCATCCGTGTACAGTCATCCACGAATATTACATAAAACTAGAAGTTTTCCCCTCATGGTCGGAGATGGACCCCATACATCCGAGTGAATTGATGAAAATGGTAAGTCCGCCCTCGTGTTGTTTGGTTTAAACATTTTTCTGTGGCTCTTAGCTAACATACATGTTTCATAATGTGACTTACAAATAAAACATGCAAATAACTAGTAGATGGATGTCCTAATATTCTATGCCATATCCAAGCTTCACGTTCTTTTGTTCTATGTGAAAGTAGCACAATTCCAATTTGAGTCACCTCATCTATGTAATACAACCCTTGTCATTCAGTGCCACGCCCAATTATCGCCCTCGTCCTGATATCCTGTAAGATACAAAATGTGGGTTGTATGAGGACCAAACAATTTAATTCTTTTGTTACATGACTTATTGATAAAAGTTTATGTGATAGAGAGGAAACATATAAACAATTTGAAAGTTTAAGAGTTGGAGAATTTCTATAGTTCCCCTGGTTTTAACACTCATTGTTTCTCCATTGGCTGTTTGTATACAAAATTTGTTAGGTTTGGTTATTGTGTTAAAAATCAGATAATTCGTATGTCATGGTGTCGATGGTCCCACAATCAAATATCCATGACAATTCTTGTCTTTTATTATAGTTTTGGGCCATATTTTCAACACCATTAACTACAGGGTGGTTTTTGTAATTTCTAAAACATTTATCAATAAACAGTTAAAAAACTGTAATTAGTTTGAAGAGAGAAATGGGGTTTCGAGAATCCTCTCTCAACCCTGGTACCTGCGGCCGAGAATAGGCCATGTTCATCCCCGTCGTGAGCCAAAACCCATTCAAGCTGCTTCGGTTACTGTCGCTGGTTTTAGAAGCTTCATTGTTACCAACCGCGGCAACAACCTTGCCCTTTCTCGGTCGGAGGTATTGTTCCCTTTTTGTGGCCATCCGACCACCATTCGGGGACCTAACGAGCCTGAAACAATGTTCTTTGGTGTGTTTTGTCATACCACAGTGCGTACATTTAAGGTTAGATTTATCTTCTTTATTTCATGATCCATTATTTTTCACATCGGGTCTACGATGTCCCTTTGATATGAGCCCTAATCCTTTTGTCTCGGTGGTAATAAACCTGATGTTATGCCGTTCGTATCATTGAGGGCTGGTTCCAGAATGTTTTGGTGAGCGGCCTCTTTACGGATGACGGCATATGCCGCCTCAGCAGATGGAAAAGGTTATAACCGGAGGATTTCCCTTTTTATTATAGGGTCATACCTTCGGTCTAGGGCATTTAGAAATTGAAATAATTTTTGTTCTGACCTGATTCTTGAGTAAGTCTTGATGTCTTCCGGACACTTCATAGGATTTGGGTCGATTCTGTCAATTTCTCCCCATATCCCCTGTAAAGTGATCTTGAAGTCTTCAAGAGATTTATCATCCTGTTTGATGGCATTGGCTTTGACATGGAGGTTAAAGGTTTTTAGTTTGTCTCTACCGCTACTATAGGTGACCACCAGAGCATCCCACATCGATTTAGCTGTTGGGAACTCTGTTAGGTTGCTAGCGAGTATTGGTTCAATATTTTGTATCAGCCACGAGAAGACGACTAAGTCATCTTGCTCCCATTGTTCGAACGCTTTATCGTGTTGATTGGGAGGACTAGAGGTTAAATGCTTCAGAAGGGCCTTGGATTTTCCGCCTATGGCAACCCGTATCATTCAGGTCCATATAGCGTAATTCTGGCTATTGAGTTTGAGGTTGATGTGTAGGCTATCGAAAAGTTTGGGGTTGTTTGGCTGGGAATTGATCCCAATTTTGAGCAGTCGGGCTAATTGGACAGAAAGGTCGTTCCTTGGATTGGACTGGTCATTGCTCGACTTACCGTCTCTGGACATGGTGGCTCGAGTTGAGTAGGCTTACTAGATTGGTAGATGATGAGCAGATCAGTTTGAACTCTGCTCTGATACCATCTTGTCAAGAGGTAACCAGAAAGAGATTGTTATTTGGGTTTTTTGAATTGTCTTGATTATAAAGGAACCTACTACTATTTATATACGTTATGCATGTATACAATAAGAAATAACAAGGTTATCAATGGCTGGCAAATAGAAACTAATTTGCACCTTTCAAAATGAGAAATGATGTGATCGAGCTCCAATTTTGTTGATCCCACAATTCTCCTCAATCAAATATTTTCTTCATTTGAACATATAGCAACAGCAACAACAACAACAACAACAACAACAACACCATCGTCAACATTCACAGCAACCACGAAGACCGCCTAATGTCTTTCTATAAACGGTGCAAACGAAAACTAATGGATTTAAAAAGAAAGAACATGAATTCATTTAATTGCTTTTTGATAGTATCTAATTAATTCCATCCATACACTTTATATAATGCATTTCAAAATCTTACCTCATTGCAAATGATTTTGATATAATCTTTAAAAAAAACCTAATTAATCTTAATAAACAACTCTAACTAATGTTGTCATTTGCTATCATCGACCACCAACATACGGTAGCAATCTTAACATTAACAATTAATTGTGATTTTTAGTGGTAGTTGAAGATCAATAGCAAATTGACTTGGTTACTACAGATGGTGCTTACTAATTTAACCACTGATGTAGTTATAAGTGGTAACAACTATTAAAGTATCAAACGTCAACTATTCTGTATTCAATGAAAAGTTTAAATGGTTCATTGTAACTTTTAATCCCTTATATAAATGATTCATTTGGTTTGGTCTCGTAATCCTGGTAGAGTTTTGTAAGGAAACTTCCATACTTGTTCTTGATAATTTTGTTTTCTTATCTGATAAAAAACTTCTTTCAAACTTAAAAGTATTTAACATGATTCAAAGAAATATCCAAACATACACAAATTACAAAAACGACTTATGATCAATCTTTTCAGAACCGGATCGAATTTTGAATCGGACGCTTTACTGATTTGGTGGTTGGACCGCTCGGACCGAATTTAACTATATTTATATATATAATTAAATATAAGTAATTTATATATGTATTTTATAGTTATATATAAAATTTAACTATATTTGTATATTCAACGTACTAATTTATGGTTAAGCACCCCGTTTTCACCCATTAAAATAAAAAAATACAAAAAACTGGTCCGAATCGGTCTGGTTTCCTGGTCCGACCACCGGTTCGGGAAGAACCGGCTGGCTCGACCCCCTAAAACCGAATCATAGCAGACCAGATCGATCCCCGGTCGGACCGGCTAGTCTGATCCGGTCACCGCTTATGAGGGCCTCGTTTGGTTGTCAAACATGAATTCCTTCAATAAAGCATCTAATTTCATCATTTAGTGATTTTCCTATATTTAAGCTAATATTACATCTTTCCATTTAGGGTAAAGCATGCGAAATAACAAAATTTTGTGATTAATTAGTGCTAATCGTTTGACCTCTTGTCATCGTTTGACCTCTTGTAATCGTTTGACCTCTTGTAATCGTTTGATTTTTTAGAAAATTATTCGTTGTTTTATATATTTGCTTCCGCTCTATATCAAAACTGGCACCATTATAACCCGGTTTTAAAAGAGGAAATTTTCTATTTAATACAATTTGTAGAATTATTTGAAATGTTTTCATTTTCTCCCATATTTTTATTATAAGTAACATGTTACGTTTTCATAATAGAGACATCTCATTAGAGTTTGATTAAATTTTAGCACCTAGCCAAGTTAGAAAACGAAGCAGGACTTTTGACACCCACACACTAATTCTAGTCGTAATGACTAATGATAAATTATCTACGGTAAAACCTTTATAAATTAATAGTGTTGGGACTGAGATATTTTCTTAATTTAGCGAGATATTATTATGTCGATGAATTAATAATTTATTAATTTAAAGAGTTGATTTATATTTGTGAGTTAATGCTGATTCAGTTTGAAATTAGTCACTTGGAGAGAAGCATTGCAAACAACAACAATTCTTCACAATTTTTTGTTGAAATACGAGAATACGATGTCTCAACATTAAGTGCAATGGGAAGATTGAAAGATGAACTTAATATAAATTTGAAGTTCACCAAAAAAACAAGTGGTTATAGATTTATTGGAATATTTTAGTAAATATTGATTTATAGTTTTTGTTGGGTTCAATATATGTACATTGAGATTTCAAAAAAATTATTATCTTTTTATTTTTATTTTATCGATTGTAGGCCAATTTTGTACTAATCTCAAGTAGTGACCGAACAAATTTATTAATTTTACCAAGTTTACTAATTTATTAAATATTAAATTATAAAAGTTCTATCGTTATTTTAACTCAATTTGAGTTTGTTCTGAACAAAAATAGGCGGAGAAGTAATGTAAGTTATAAAATGTATATGGAGAAGGGATAATACGTATGTTCAATATATACCACATGTTAGACTAATGTTCATCACTTGCTTGAGTTTCCCTCTTCATAGATTTCTTTTAGTTATTAAATACTATCATTTGAAAATAGAGACAATATGTGAAAATTATTAAATAATCAAGAAAAGAAGATAATCAAGCAATGAACTCAATTATCATCGGTAACTACAAGATTAGATGATGATGAATCATATATTGTTAACATTAGTGTAACAAAGTTGTAATAGCTTACCATAAGACAGTTTGTAGATCCTAATAAGGTTTCTCGCCAATATAGTTTCCCGGAGGATCATAATTGCAAGTCACAAAAAATGCATTATTCAAGCATTTAACCCTCGCACACCCAAGGCGTATCGACTTCTTCCAAACGACTTGAGTATAATGCCCACACATCTTCGAAGGCCTGCATGAGTTTGACTCGTAATGGTAATAAGCCTTCTCGTCAACCCACAGCTTTATTGCATCCAAAGCCGAGAACTCACCATACCCTAATGCAATATTCTCACCATATTTAGGATTATGCGAGTGCACAAGGGCGCAATCGGCCTTCCTTATATTGGCATAACGCCCTGCAAATTTAGCCACGGTAGGATCCCACGTCATAGGCTCTAAGCCGATCTCTTTTCGAGCTGCATTGTGGGCATTCACGTAGTCTTCAGGTGCATTATGGGTATAAATGAAGCGTAACATGGACATGAATACAACACAAATAAGCGAGCAATGTTGGTGTCCCATATTAATAGATCATCGATCAGTTCATAAATGTGTTGGAATGCTTTAGGTATATTGAAATCATAGAAAAGGTATTTATAGAGGCACATTGATATGAAGAAGCCAACAGATGTGGAAACCCTAGCAAAAAGTTGCAACATTTTTCTTCAACTTGAAATTTAGGTAGAATAACCACCATACCTAAATCCTATATATGTAACGTATAAACTAGTGAATTTAATTTTCATTAGATGTGAGATGGCTATATATGTATGTGTGTGTGTATGTATATGTATATACATACATATATATACACATACATGCACACACACACATATATATATATATATATATGTATATATTCTTTTAGTCTATTTTCAAATAAACACTACTGGACACGAGTTAATTAATATATAATCCAGTTAAATTACCTAAAACAACCCCAAAATTCACACCAACTTTATACCATGCAGGGAGACAGATTAAATGTCTTAGCTAGATAACCTTATTTTACAACCAAATGTATGGAACGATTACTATGAAAAAGGTTTCTATACATGTGAAGTATTACCAACCATTGATTTTATGAAAAAAATTTCTATATATACGTATGCGAAGTATTAACAACCATTGATCTAAGTGACGAACGGTTTATACTACAGATAGAATAATCACGCAAGTAAGATGCTTGGAAAGGTAGATTTGAAAATAGCCTACAATTGTTGACGATTTTCAAATTATGTTAGTTTTCTTAAACACATATAACTTTCTTATACAACATTAATTTTAAAAAAATATTACCATAAAATCAAGCATTTTGTTAGGACCGTTTTCGTATGGAGTACTAACGGATTCTGCGTGAGACCAGATCAAATAGTGCGGAATCCTATTTGATTGGCAGTCCAATCAGTGAGAACGACAACTTGATTGATCTAACGATGAAACAAAAGTTAAGAATTGATTAGAAATCGATCAGGAACGAACTATGATGTTAGATTGGCTGGACGGCTAGGGTTTATAAATATTCGAAGTCTCCCATTTTTCCACGAATTATGTGGTATTTATAGGTTTTTAGTATTCATCCGTACGACTGAACCATTAGCATGGTTCAGTCGTGCGACTGACTCATGCAGTTGATTCATACGCATGACTAAAGGTTCAGTCGTGCGACTGAATCAACCTTATGTCTCAGTCATACGACTAATCCAGTCTCCTGATTCAGTCGTACGACTGGTCCATAAGTATGATTCATTCGTGTGTATGGTCCATCAGTATGGTCCATTAGCATGAATAATCACCCGACTAAGTTAAGCACAGTTATCAATCATTATTGACTTAGAACTATCTACAACAACCTCAAACCTATATATGATGTTCATACATGTGAATTATACCAAATACAATAATAATATGAAATATTCAAAGACAAATAAACATCAAAAGCATATTATTTTTCATTAAGTAGTTACATTACACATGTGTAAGAAATGAAAGACTTTTACATTAAGAACATAAACTAGAAACATAATGTATCAACATATTTTATTTTCCTTAATTTAAGTATAGTATTGTTATATATTTTTTTAATAAAAGCAAAAAATAATATAAAAAAAACGTCTATGTGTTGTGCGTATAAGTTGCATGATAATTAAGAACATAACTAGTGTAATTATAAATACAAGTTGCGTAATTATTTCTTATAACTTAAATAAGTTTACTTACGTAATAATGAATATAATTTGCGTAATGATGTGTAACTTATATTTGTAATTATGACGTCAAGAAAATTACCCTCTTCCCTAAAGACATGTGTCACGGCCCAGTGACTTCGTATACTTCATGGATACATTATACTTTATATAGTAACCTCCCTCAATTACTATCTTCCTACTCTAATAAAAAAGTAACTTCGGATGACACGTGATAGTGCGACAATCCTTTTCATCAAAATTTTATTGTCTCTCTCTCCTATTAAATAATTATCTTAATTACTAATAATATTATTTAATATTTTTAGATTAAAATAGTTTTTTATAAATCAAGAATAAAAATCTTTTTATTAATGTTATTTTTAAATAGACATATTTTATAAATAATATTTTTTTAAAACATTAAACTTTTTTATAAATATGATATATTATAAAATTGGTGTTTTTAAGAAACAAATTATTTATAAACCAAAAATAATTAAATTTAGAAATTTTAAAAATGATATTTTATACGATTTGTTTTAGAACTAAATGTTTATTTTTTAAAAAAATAAAAAAAAAATTTAAAAAAGTCGATATCATTGTTTATTACTATAGTACTGAGTCATATGTAATTTCAATCATATCATGTCTTGAAATATCATTTATATTCCATTAATTTAATTATATTAATATTTTTATTTATTCAACTAGCGTAATACATGGGTTTATTAAAGTTAGTTATGATATATTGTGGTTTGAAACCATATAATCTTGTGGTTTGGAACAATATAATTCTGATTTTGTGTTTGGAACCATATAATCCAACCTTTGGGAAGAAGTTAGTCTGATATTTTAAATAATGATTAAGTTGATTATTTAAAAAAAAGTATCTATGTTATTATCAGTAATAAGTTTTTATTATAAGTGACAACTTTTGCCTTTGAAAAAAGTGACATTTTTTTTCTTTTTCTTTTAAAGAACATGCAAGAAAACAAGCGTTTCCTAAATTTTTGACAAGTTATTGCAACTTACACTTTATGCTACTTTCTCTCTTAATTGTTATAGTTACCGGAACAAATTAAGTAACTTCAAGAGTTCTTACAACACTCGAGTGTAAGTTAGAGCAGACGATTCCCTACACCGCTAAATCCAATAAGACAACTTTCTAAACATTTTGGAATGTGAGATATCGTATAATGCTCTAGCTCATGATTTTGTTAAGTTTGGTGGATTACGTATTTATGCATGAGTTACAATTTTATCCATCTTTCATCTTAAAATATTGTTGTGTGACATTATTCGAGCTACTTATCTCACTGATTTTCAATCATTAACTCCAAAGATATTTAAGATAGACTTGCATGTCATTAGATATATTTTATGAGCTAGGATACCTAAAGTTCTTCATGCCTATGCTACTAATAAACTTGTATACATTCTTCATGCCTTTTCTTAGTTTGACTATTTGCATCCAAACTCTACAAAGATCCCGTCTTTCACCTTACAAGGAAATAGTAATTAATTCGTTAGTCAAAAGAGTTGTCTTTTTAGTTAAGTTTTACGTTATTGCAATTGTCAATAAATAGCATTGTCACTACTTTGACAAAAAAGAATGTAAATAAAGACAACATAATTCTCATTAATGATTGCAAGTTTTCAACTTTATACTCAGAAAAATTTTTATAGTTAATTACACAACTATAAAACTATGTAATTAAGATTAAAATGTGCGGTTCAAAACAGATTGAAAAAGCTAGTGCCTGTTTGTGACCATCCCAAAGAGTCGGATAAAGTCCCGATCACAAACATGGCGCGAATTTTGTGACCATCATGTTTTGGTCGCAATCTATTCGTAAAAAGCCATAAAAGACAATTAATCAAAACTAAATAATGAATATGGTCGCAAGTAAATCTCAAAAAAATGTGACCACTTGAAGGCCATCGCAAAGAAGTCTCAAAAAATGTGATCATGAAACAATCACAAAAAGTAAAATAAATAATAAAAAAATAAAACTTTAAAGTTAAAATGTATATTTTAATTGCAAAATGATCGCATAATATAAAAACTAAAAGAATATTTCAGTTACTAATTAAATCGGTCATAAAAAGTGAAAAAAAATCTTTTAACAAAATTTTAATCCAGGTCAAAAAAACAGAAATAACTTAATTATATCAAAATGAACTACTGATTGCAAATAGAAAAAAAATAGTGACCAATAATAATAAGCTATTATCAATTAGATCACTAATGATGAATTAGAGTTGCCGATCCTCAAATTATTATCATTGAAGGTTAATTTGTGTGATTTATGGCGAAGTATGGTTATGTCGAAGTATGGTTATGGCGAAGTATGGTTAATGATGACACTTTAGGGTCAATTAGGCACAATTACGACGAATTAGGGTTGTTGTTACTTACTTATCAACGTTGTAAGTTGATCAGGGTGATTGATAACAATGTTGTTTAATTATGCTTGTAATGACACTTTAGGGTCAATTAGGTTCAATGATGGTGAAATATCATCGTTGATGCTCAGCTAGGGTTTAATAATATTCAACTAGGGTCAATGATAACACGTTAGACTCAATTAGGCCAAATATAGTAGATTAGGGTCCTTAACGCTCAATTATTATCATTGATGCCTATATTGAATATATTTGCTTGTAAAATGACATGTTTATTATATTATATCTATTGTGTTGTATTTAGATGTAATGTTACTTGGTAGGTGTTAGTGGGTTAATTTTAGTTATAACAGGTCTTAATTTGCCATATTTGGTTATAACAGGTCCCAAGGGTTAATATTTGAGCAGCTAGCTTAAGGGGTGTTAATGGGTCATATTTGGTTATGACATGTCTAAATGAATTATATTAAGCTTTTATATTCTTAGATGCAAAGGTTGATGCAGGATCGGTTAAAGTCACTTAACACTTAGTTTTTCTCTCAAACTCACTTTGAACAACACTCGGATAAAGAGAGAGTCAATAAGAGTTGATCACAATATAGCAAGTAATAAGGAACACAGGAAGTAATTTTCAAGGTACTTTTATATATTGCTTCTCAACTCAAGTATTACAAGACTCTTACAAGCAGTATAGAATGAGTTACAATGAGAACCTATATATAATACTACCTACAACCGGATATACTTTGATACCAGTTGGGATCCTATAGCTAAAGCCTATACTACAAGAATATAGTTTAAGGTAT
>BJCM01072451.1:0-13325 GCA_018326385.1 Flaveria bidentis | reverse complement strand
AGAGAAAGCTAAAAGTATTGAAAAAGAAGTATGTGATTATAGTAAAAAATTAAATAAAACCAGATAAAAGTTAAAAAGAAGTATGTTATAATAAAACCAAATAAATAAAGGTTAAAACTAATTAAAAAGAAGTTTATTATCGTTGTTTATCTAATTTTTATTTGGTTTTATTTAATTTTTAATTTATATTTTGTTTATTTAATTTTTATTTGGTTTTATTTAACTTTTTACTATAATCACATACTTCTTTTTCAATACTTTTCGCTTTCTCTTTTTACATACGTTTTATTTTTACTTTTATTTAGTTTTAAATTTGATTTGATTTATAACCTTTATTTATTTTTATTTTTAAATTATTGAAATTTATTATTGTTGTTTATTTGAATTTATTGTGTTTGATTTTAATTTTCTTTAATTTTATTTTATTTCTATTTTTTAATTTTCAATTTTTTTAATTTTTTTAGCAAATTGCACAATTAGTCCCTATGGTTTGATCATATTGCATATTTAGTCCCTAGATCGTTAAAAACTAACGGACACTAACGGTGGGGACTAAATTTGCAACAAACTTCTAAAAGTTTGGACTAAATTTGCAATTTTTAAAATCTGGGGATTAAATTTGCAATATGATCAAACCATGGGGACTGTTTTTGCAATTTTCTCTTTCATGTATTATATAAAAATTTTATTGTGTTTTATAATTTAAAGTACACAATGATTTTATTTCACTAACATATTTTTTATAACTTATAGTATTTAAAAAACACAATGACGAGCATAAAAACACAACGAGACATATTATCATCGTGTTTACATTTTGTATCTTTTTGTGTTATTTTATCATTGTTTCTAATATACTAGATTAATTAGTTATTATTTTATTCTTGTATCTAAAAGTACACAAATTATTTCACAATTACTTTTTTATACTTAATTATTTTAGAAAAACACAATAGTGTTCGAAGAAATCACAATAACCAACAAAAAACCCAATAAACTACAGTAAAAACACAATAGTGAACATGAATCGTATAAGAGCATTCACAATCCATTCTTTATAAATCTGTGAGTGTATTCTCTATATTATAAAGAATGGTTATTAGTGGTTGTGAGTGGAAGATAAAGAACATGTTACTGTTCATCTCTATATTTGATAAAACACTATTATCTCTATCATTTTTTTTAATATTTGTTGAAAGTGGTTTGTGAGTGGATGCGAAAAAAATGTATTGATAAAATTATAAAAAAATATTATTTTATTGAAAATAAAAAAATAGTGATTTTTGATGTAGTTATAGAAATGGAGATGAAGAGTAGGTTGTGAATCTTTGAGTTGAACACCGTGATGATTTATTTTTCATTTAATAATATTGTACTACTTATAACGATGAAAAAATAAGATAATACTATATATTAAAGTTACGAATGTTTTATATATAAATAATATCGTATATTAAAGCTATAAACGTTTTATTAATAAATGATATTGTATATTAAGTCATGAACATTTAAAAAAATATGGTAACTTGAAAAAACCAACAAAAATTATCGTGTTTAAAACATTCTAACAAACTTTTTTCACATTAATTTCAACTATTAGTTAAGAAGATCAAGATTACTTACTACACATTATTTTTTTTAAATTAAAATTGTTTTTTATTTGAAACCTTTCAAAAAGTTATATGTTGTTTTGAAAATATATACAAATACATTATTGATTAAATATTCTATTTAGAAATATCTAAAAGCTTAATACTATTGCAAATACCTATAGCTTTTCAATACCAGGCATAATTGGGTGTAATTCCAAGTGATAATAGTAGCGTGCTTAATTAAAACTATTGCAAATACCTATAACTTTTCAAAACCAAGCATATTTGGGTGTAACTAGGTTTGTTCGTCGGGATTTCTTACACGATATCAAATCCAAAATACTTACGACTCTCGTTTTAATGTTACACCCCATGTGTTGTACCAAAAGTGTATAAATATGAAAATTTGCAATTCACAACTAGTATCCTCTGAGTTGTAATTTCTACAGTAAGTTGGCTTGACTCTTAACATTTTCAAGTCAATTCTTGCTTCACCATCAAAGTTAACAATTCCCTTTTATGGTGTTCTATACTTTAAATATGGCTCAAAAGTCTTGTATCACTTGAAAAATATATGATATTGAATATAACCGTACATATGCACATACAAAGGGAATTAGAAGAAAAGTTACTTACATTTATCATACAAATATTGCAAGTATGTATCATAAACACGAGCTTTTGTTGATGCGTCAAACTCTTTATGTTAACAGATTTCACCTTCTCAAGGAGGAGCTAAACGTTAAAGTAGCACATAATTCATGATTCATGAAATAGTTGGTGTTCTTCGTCAGTTGGTTATTTTGGTTGTGACTCAAAAAGATGCTGAAACATAACATGATTACCTTCAAAGTCGTTCTACAATTTCATATTTTTCAATGCATTGGCCGAGCAACATGGGTACATTGTCAAACATAACATATCATGCCTGTAAAAGAACAGAAGTCATGTATGTTAGATTGAGTATAAATAAATTCTGTAAAGATTTTACAACAACTATTTACGCCTAAGTTCATCGTTTAAACACATAGAATTTTTGTTGATTAGACATAACTATGAAACACATGAAAACACAAATCGCCTTTTAAACACAAAGATTGTTTGCGGTGAGTGATGACAATTTTGTAATGGCGTCTTTTGATCGGATTAAACGTTCGCATAGTCATTTTTATCGGTCAAATGATTATATATACGAAATGTTAATAAAATTACTATTAAAGTAGAAAACTTTTGGTCAAACCATCCAAACATAACAATTAACCCTTACAAAAGATCACAATATGACCAATTGAAAATTGCTAAAATATAATTGTTGGGTTAAAATAGTACAATGTATCAAAAATAATGCACATACATTATAAGTTCTATCGCCATAGCATATCTATTCTTGAACAGAAACAAAAAGCCTAATATATTCATCAATATAAACCAAAAATGTCCTTATCCACTTTTGAACATGAATAATGTTTCTCTTTTCTAAACATTAATTACCTTTTTTCTTTCTGATTAATTCACATTTGAATTCCTCTAATAATCATCATTTCCTTGTTGATACATCTAATATTGTCTTATAAATTATAGTTGGTATATTGTAGTTCTTCCAGTAAGATGTTTGGTCGGGCAACAGGTCAAAATGGGTTTAGTTTGAACCAAATTATAGTCATAACATGCTATTAATACAAGCAAAATCAAAATATGTAGATTGTATTAAAACACCATATACCAAAGCAGTATATTACTTACCAGCTTCAAGCTTGCATACAACATAATGCTTTGAATGCTCGGATGTGTGAACAAAAATAGATTGGTTCCCAACCTTGCATACTTTGTTATTATAAGAAACTAATGAAAACCCCATGGTAGAAGGGAAGAAAATGATAAATTTAGGCTTTATGGCAAATTGGGGCATCAAACCGGTTGAGAAAACGGTTTTGCCTCGCCGACATCAATCTTAGCAAGTGATGAAAGTGCATCTTTGTGGTTCTCTTTTCATCTTAAAATCAATCTCGTGCTTTTGCAACCGACTAAAATTCTCTTGTTGTGATCTAACCATATGAAACAACTATAATTTAGAAATCACTTTTTAAATATATATGAAATTATTTTGAAGAATCAAAGATTGCATATACATGTTACTGCAAGGGTCTCTCCCTCCTTAAGGTTCAGCAAGATGCCGCTCATCAGACCTATTGAATTCTCTCAGACAATATGAAAAAAAGTCATTGTCAAGAGTAGCATTGCTCAACGACCACATCACGACCATCGTGGAGGACAAAATGGAAGCACTGAAACCCTAGAAACAATCATCGCGCGAGTACCGTGTCTTCTCCTTGTCGTCGCACTCTCATCTTTATGTCATAACTTTGCAGTATCTCTCATCCCTCTCTCTTTATTTTCATGCCACGAAACCTAATTCAGGACACACGTAAAGCAACAAAACAAAGACTTTTTCCACCGTAGATTAGAAAATGAATGACCTTGATTTCCAAATTTACTATTCATTTGATTCTTCTTTAATAATAGAGCAATTCCAAGGGATAATGGTCACGTGTTTATATCACTCACTATATATATTCTTTTAAAAGAATATTTAATTGATACAACGGATGAAGTGCCAATCACTGTTCTAATAAAAGATACTTTTACTGAAAGCTACTTTTAATTGCACTTTCTTACATCTTAATGAGTGGAATTGACCTCCTATACCAATACAAATCAAAATAAAACACAAACTAAAGAACGAATGACATTATTTCAAATACATTATTATTCTCTAACATCACTAAATAATATTTTACATATCGTTTTTTTTTTATCAAACTACATTCCAAATAAATTATTGTCTTTCTTTTGCTAAAATACATGATATTACTATTTATTTTCTAAACTAGAAAGTTAAAAGTTAAAGGTAAGAAAAGCAAAAGAATAAAGAAAAGCAATAACCCGTGACAACTTTTAAATGCCACTACCAAAATAATCTTTCGTCATAATCCATTAATTTCAGAAATCCTTAAGCAATTTCCGCACCTGTTCTAGTGTGACAAATAGCACGATAGTGAATGGTCCTTGTCTTGATATTGTAGGAATAAACCCTTTATAAAGTGCCATTACACCTTCGGTTCTAACCGTTTGTAGTGCACAATCAGTCGCGCCTCCATAACGTGGAGCTTTCCCAGGCTCCACCTTCATGTTCATGACCCGAGTTTTGATCACATCAATCGGGTTTGTGACTACTGCAGCCACAAACCCTGCAGCAAAACTCGCGGTCACATGAGTCCCAAGCCTATCCTCCATAACACCCTTTCCCAATATTGTCTCCTTGATCTGATCATACGATGCCAGTTGTGAGGCAGTCACCAGCATGGCGCGGTTCACAGTAAGAGATGAACCGCGCCATAGACGGCCAATCCCTTCATTTTTCACCATTTGTGATATGGCGTCCACCACGCTTTTATAATTACGTCGTTGTAAAGCGGGAAGCCTCCCGTCAGCCTGCATGCGAACCATAGCCATGTCAGCCGGGTTTCCAACCGCAGCCCCGACCCCACCCGCGATCAATCCCGCACTGATCTTCTTCCACAACCGCATGTTTCCCGTATCCGGATCCGTCCATTTCTTCTTCATCATGTCATAAAGGCCCATACGGGTGGTTGAATAAAGCGTCTGGCGGAGAACCGTGGCGGATACCCCGGAGAAGAGGGCAGCGGGCCCGTCTTGTTGGATGATCCGCATCCCAACAACAACGGGCCCAACACGTGGTGGCCCGGAGGCGTGGGAGTTTTCGCCTTGCAGCTGCATCCGGACCTTGATGAGATCAAGAGGGTGGGTTGAACATCCGGCTACTATCGACGCGATACCGCCTTCGACAAATCCTTTGAATCCCATTATTATGGAGGATCTATAAAAGGATTCAAAATTTGAAGAACATAATTAGGGTTTATGTAGGTGAAGGAGATTAATTATTGGGGGATGTTTGATCTACAAAACATGTGAAAGAGGGAAATGATACTTTTTGGGGAGACTTGAACAAGCAAAGGAAACGTATATACGAGTAGCACAAATTTGGGTATTTGCCGTTACGTAAACTGATATTGACATCTTTGGGTGCCCATGAGAATTTATTATTATTACTTCTATTTTTTTCCACTAGAAGGAATATAATAATGGGGTTAATCTTTTTGGTTAACAGTTGAATTGTTTATTCTGTACATTACTTATACATTTGTCCGTATCAAAAAATCAAACATAAATTGCACACGTTTAAATCGTGTGAACTGAACATGACTCTTTTAACACTTTTTATGCATACATGCCAAACGGATTGGTGAATAATGATCAAGTTATAATGTTAATTCGCTTAGTGGATTGTAAAGAAGTGGTTTAAACAGGGTTATATAACAAGCTAGTGGGTCGGCTCATGTTAACTAAAAATGATAAATAATTCAACCCAAATACGATCTCTTGTTTAAACTAGTTAGTTGTGTCAAACCTAAAACCTAATTATTAGTCGGGTTGGAGCATAACATAATAGCGAGACAAATATAATTGTATTCGACTCAAACAATATATGCTAAGACTTTATTTTTAATGTACTCTATTTTTAAATTAGATCAAATTAATTTACACAATGCTTGAGTTTAAACTAATGTTCTCAGAACTGGATCGGATAACGAACCGGTTGTCTTACCAGTCGATTGGTCTGATCGGATTTAAAAACCGATAACGTCATAATTATATACATTTATATTATATATATAAAATTGAAAGAAATCATTCTGTCTTAAGTCAAAATGTTCATAGAATTCTTTTGTTCCCTCAACAAGCTGTCAGAGTACAAGGGACTCTGACAACTATAATTCAATATAATTATTTTATATTTATATTTTATAATTATATATAAAACTAAACACTAATTATACATCCAACACTAAAATTCATTATCTGATCTACCCGTTAAGACTATTAAAATAAAATAAAAAATAAAAAGTAAAAAAAATAAAAAAACTGGTCTGAACCGGTTCCCCGTTCCCGGTTAAAGCCGAACCGGTTCGAACCGGCCAGTTCTTAAAGAAAGAAACGATTTGGATTCGGGGCGGATCGAAACGATGGCCGGACCGAATCTCTGTCGGACTGGTCAATCCGATGCGTTGAAATTATTGGTTTAATAAAACCTAATTGAAATGAACTAACGTGGCATAGGCTAATATACTACGGAAAGTAGTAAAGGGGATGCCAAATATGTGAGTAGAGAAGGTGTCCCCAAATGCAGGTATCAAAATTGATATCCCCCTATTCCAACCATTGTTACCTCCACCTTCACAACCACCATTATCGAATCTCTTCGTCTCTATACCTCTTCAGATCCATGGTTACCGCAACCAGCAGCCGTAACACCGCCGCCGGTGGTGCTTTCACGACGATCGCAGAGAGAGTCACTTTGGAACGTGAAATCAAAAAGAGCAAATTCATCGCTATTTCAGGTCATATTCCCGATGAGCGCTCTGCACAATTGTTCCTCTCCGAGGTATATATGCCAATTTTATGCCTTGTTTCAGTTTTCAAATTAGGGCTGTATAATAACAATCGGAAATGAAGTTCCTGATGCAAATTGAAATTGTTAGAAGAAGCAAGTTGGTGCTAGATTAGATATATAAGTATTGGAACATTGAAAGACGCTGTAATTGACGTTCTGATTGTAAGTTGACTCACACTTAGGTCTGATACATTATGATTGATAGTGATTATATGCTCTCCTGTAGCTCCATGTTAACCTTAAGTTTTTAAGCAATAAAATTTTCAAAGGAAGTGGTAATTTTCATGTATACAGACACTTTGAGGGTAAATGTTTTGAAAAGAATGGAGTTTGAGTTAAATAGCCTAATTTCAATAGTCGAGAAACAAACAATCAATCTCCCAGAGCATATGTTATATGCTCAACAGATGGTTTGCTCCTTGATGTGTGAACAATAGAGGTGAAGACTATACAAAGTCAGAAATTGACTTCCAGACAACATGTTTGCACTTGTTCCTCAATTTACATTTGAAAAGTGGTTTTCTTAATTTCTTGATAACCTTAAAGTTATGTGATTGCCTGTTAATTTTGTTCCTAACCAAAGTGAAGTAGGAAAAAAACTGAAGAAGTTTTCTGTAACATAACATTAATGGAGTTAAGTTAAATTATGACCCTATTTTAGCTGAATTATTATACGATATGCTTTGTTTCTGTTAATTTTTTTGATTTCATCTTATATTTATGTGTAGGTTCAAGATCCACGTGCAACTCATAATTGCTGGGCTTATAAGGTAATATGTGTGTTTCTATTATAATGCATTCATGATTAAAAGTGATCATGATATTAATAGCGTATTATTTTCTATGAAGAAGAAAGTAACATATGCATCAGGCAAATGCTATCTACCTCAGTTTTGTGTTTGGTGATCAATTGTACACGAGATGTTTGATATGAAAAGATGATACTCTGTTGTTCCTCTCAGTAATTCTTTATGATGAGTTTGTTTCCTTGAATTCTAGGTTGGAAATCAATATCGAAGTAATGATGATGGTGAGCCATCTGGTACAGCTGGAAAGCCAATACATTCTGCCATTGAGAATTCAGGATTAGATAGAGTGATGGTTGTTGTCATTAGGTAAATATTATCTCATGTTCACTAATCACTTCCATCATCTACTTTATAAAAGAATAATACTTTTCACATCAACTAAAAAAAGGAAGCAGGACTTGTTCTTCTGCTACATTTGGTTATATTTCATTTAGATTTACAAAAGCTTATAAAGTAAGCGTATAATGACATTATAACAGAATCAATTAATTTATTTGTGGTTTATTTGTTAATTTGTAGGCACTTTGGGGGGATCAAACTAGGCACTGGAGGATTAGTTAGGGCATATGGTGGAGTAGCAGCAGAATGCTTGAAAAGTGCCCCTACACGACTGATTAAATCTCAAGTAATCTTCTGCCTAGATTCTTTACTGATTGTATCGATTATATAGATTCATTTGTGAGCTTTCATGATTCTTTTGTTTTTATTCATTGCATGGTAAATTTCAATTTTGTTAATCAGGATTGATTTCCATTGTGATTACTGTACCTGTTAGGTTGTTTCAAAACAAGCACTTGCTAAAATCTTATTAAAAATGGTACTTGGAAAACTTAAGTTTTATTTGTATTTTTCAACTTAGAGTTACCCCTGTTCACTGTTAACTATAGTTAACCCAACTAGTTTATGTTTCACATTTAAACTACCTTCCTCACATTTGTAATTATGTATACTTCAAGTAACCAATCTTATTAGAATACCAAAAACACATAATATTTTGCAGTCTGAAATAGTGTGAATACTCGTGTCCAAATATTTTGCCTCCAAACTGAGTTCCAAAAATTGTAAACACTTCTAACGTCTCATACTCAGAGCTCCTTTACCCAAACTGTGTTGGACAAATTTTGAATACATTTTACAAGCTGTGAACACTTCTTCCCTATTCCTTTTCTCTTAGCCAAATGTGACAAACTCTTGTTGAAAAGTTGCAAGCTTTTTTACTTATCTTTGAGCACTTTTGGCAAATCTTTTGATCCCATTGGTCAAATAAAAAGTGAATTTTCAAATATTTTCCTGAATCCATAGTAAAAATGTCTAAATATTGTCAAATACGACTCTCAAGTATGATTTGGTCAAAGAATTCAGAATATGATTTTACTTGTGTTCAGGATTTGTCAAATATTATATGCACAAAAGAGTTAAAATACAATTTGTAGTAGATATTTGGGCAGTAGAACATAATCTTCTTGGATTTACTAAACTTTGCAGGGGTAAATCTTGGTACAAAAATGTTAAAAGTTTTTCAAGTACAACGATTCATTAGGATTTCATGAGTATAAGTGGTTGTTTTGAAACAACTTGCTAATGACTAAAATAGTAAAATGGTAATTCATCCATTTTGACAGTTATCAATAACATGTAATTCTGACTCATAAAACCCTATGTTATAGGTCCCTATGGGTGTCGAGGTTACTTTCGATCTTTTGGGGGTCATTTACCACCAGGTTAGGTTATAAACATCATGTTCAAGCAGTACTCACTCTAACTTGTTTCTAATTTCACATATTTAACCTCATGGTTGGTAAATTACAGCTGCAGTCATTCAAAGCTGAGGAAATTAAGCAAGATTATGATACTGGAAAAGATGGCATAACAATGGTTACCTTTAAAATTAGTTTTGACCAAGCTGAAGCATTAGAGGAAGCTTTGAAAACCAACTGCAGCAGAAATCTTGTATTTTACAAGCATTAATGAATGTAAAGGTCAGAAAATAGTCATATAGAATCAGTATCATTTTCTTTTTGTGGTTTTTTGTATATCTTCACACATGTCACAACAGGCTACATTTTTACAACTTATTAACCGGCAAAGTTTATTGTGGTTGCCATGAAAGTATAATGGATTTGACTCTTCGCTGTGTATCAGCGACATACTTTTACCGCCAAATTTTCAACGGCCATTCCCTTAGGGAGCGTTTGGTTGGAAGAATGGAATTGAAAAACTAGTTTAATTTTCAAGTAAAATTATATTTGAGTGGATAATGAAATGTGAATGTTTAACCTCAATTCTCTTGGTTGTGGGATTTCAAAATCCTTCCACCTAAAGAGAGAATTTAAAATCCCACAACCAAAGTAATTGAAGTGAAACATTCATTTGAGTTTTACATTTTATTACTCACTCAAATATAATTTTATTTGAAAAATATACTAGTTTCTCAATTCAATTTCATTCCATTTCATTCCATTCTTTCAACCAAACGCTCCCTAAAGTATTTTATCTGTTTGTTAAGAAATAAATAAATCATGCATGTTTTTGATAAATATAAAAAATAACACGTTCCGATAATAAATGTATTAAAGAAATCAGCAACTACACAAATAAATTCTTCAATAGGGCCAAAATAACTTTGTGCCCGATACCTCTAAAATTTCAAAAACAAAAAATCAAACACTTTATGAAAAACGAGGTCTTTTGTTTCTATGAAGATCAATGATCGAATCATGATCAGTAACCAGAGGTCTTCTGTTTCTATGAAGATCAGAATCATGATCAGTAACCACCTCTAACGCCATTCTTAGCTCATGTAACCCTTGGTCTCTTGTTACCGCAGAGACTTGAACCTCTAACACAGATTTTATTCTTCCACCCAAAGTCCCCATCTCTCCACGCACTAATTTTCCATGAACCGAACCCAATGCTCTCGCTAGCTTCGCTATCAGTTGGGGCCTATCCTCGCAACAAATACTCACCTTTATCATAATCTTTTTGGTACTAGGATCTTCTCCTATGTATGTCAACTCAAGTTCATCATTTTCACTTGGAATCATATAGCATACATAGCTTGGCATCACGTCATGATCAATTTGATCTATAGGCGTTGATTCCAATTCCACAACTGTCTTCTTTAACTCCTTCACTCGCTCTACGACCTCTGGTAATAATGAAGCTTTATCTATCTGAAAAAAGTAATTAGAAAATATATTAGTTTTAGAATTTATTATGATTATTTTTAAAGAAAATATGATTTGGTTTCTTGATTTTTCAAAACAAACTCATATTCTAATAGAAACTAGGGGGTTAGAGCCTCACGTGTTACATGAGTGTTCTAAATCACAAAAATAGCTTAGATCCATCTTCTCGTTGTGGCTACAAGCCAAATATGACTGACGTGCCAATACAACGAACAACAACCTGTTTATGGTTACATTTACACATGGTTGCCAACATGGTTGCCAACAACTTGTTTATGGTTGGATCATCATAGGCAACGAACAACCTAAGCGCTTTGCGGTGGGATTTTATCCACAATAAAACTAATGCATCAATTTCGTCAATGGCCCTTAAAATTGCTCGTGTTTTCATGTAACTCATGACTCGAAAGCAAGTGTTCATTGTGACTGCACCAATTGTGTTAACCACACGAAAACAATGAACCACTTATGTTCTATTCCCAAACCAACAATTATGAGCATGATCAGACCACAATAACAACCCTAATAAAAATATGTTGGTGAGTATGGGTGAGTATGGTTTCTATTTCACATATTTCCCAAATCACTTCTCAAATGAAGTAGAAGTCCTCGGATAAGACCATCTTCATCCTCATTGAACTAAAGTTAAGATTAAGATCATGTAAATTTAACAAAAAACCCCAAATGATAAAGACACCATCAACAACATGACATATCAAATAAGTTCTCAGATGAGTTCACGCTCATCATCATTGAACTAAGCTTCGAACCTACGTTGACAACATTCAAAAGAAAGCCCCAAATAACAAATAATGGGTTCTCAGATGCGGCCATCAGCATCATCATAGAACCATTTGGGTGTAGATCTGAAACACTAAAATGGAAACCCCACAAGTACAACAAAACAGAGCAAATGGGTACTCAGATGAGGCTTGCTCATCATCATCGAATAAACAACAACAAAAGGATGCATAAACTAATTTTAATGGATTCTATTATGAGGTCATCCTTGTAATCATCGGCAGACACACTCGTATCATCGCCAATTGTGATGGTCGCCGAGAGATGTAGCCAACCAACTAAGGGCATCGTCTGGCGGCGGATACGTGGTAATGGCTGAAAGAAGGTCACAAAACGGCTGTAAAAACGCCGCCCAAACTAGGCCGACCACCGCCACCGACACCACCTCCACCGCCACCGACACCGCCTTGTTTACTCCATTAAAAAAACGGCTGTAAAAACGCCGCCCAAAAGTTGTATACGTTGATTTTGGAAACTTCCGATATTTTTAAAAAAAGAATAGCAATTGTATATATGTATATTTCTTTAAACTTTATATTTCTTCAAATATTGTTTTCAAATATTGTTTAAAAAGCATTGTACTTGTGCATGTTTCAAACATGATTTAAATTAACTAAAACGGTCTTTGCACAATGTGACAAATAACATATGTATTTTTTTTATTTGTAAAAGCTCTGGTATTATTATACACAAACTAAAGATAATAAAATGTCGGTGGAATAAACACAAATATAAAAGATGAGTTGTACTTTGACGGTGTTCACGGAGGGTGGCAAGGTGGGCGTTGATCCTCTCCCGACGTCTCCGCTCTGCTTCGTTGTGTCTGTGGCTAGCGGCTGCCGCTTTGGCCTCCGCTGTTGCCGCCAGGGTGTTTGCTGGTAAATCTTGATCTCCTCCATGATCGTATACCAAGTTTCTGATGATACTTGACCAGTTACTGAACCCATACTCATGACTTGCTAAAAACTGCATCACATGTATTCTTTCTGAAAGAAAAGTAAACGTTAAACAAGTCGAAAAATATGTTTTAGTTGAAGAGCTTGATGGTTTATATATGTAGGTGAGAGTGTGAGTTTTATATAGGGTCAATATGTGATGACAAGGGGTACACTGACGACGTATGGGGCATAGTGGCAGGTAGAGGTGTACAAACCGGTTCGGGGGCCCAAACCGGTTCGGGTTCCAAACCGAAACCGGTTTGGTCAATATTGGTCAAAACCGGTTTGGCCCAAACCGGTTCGGGTTCCAAACCGAAACCGGTTTGGTCAATATTGGTCAAAACCGGTTTGGCCCGAAACCGGTTCGGGTCCAAACCGGTTTCAAAAACCAAAAACCCAAACCTATCAAACCGGTTTGGGTCGGTTTGGAACCGGTTCGGGCCCAAACCGGTTCGGCCCAAACC
>BJCM01072444.1:0-10820 GCA_018326385.1 Flaveria bidentis | reverse complement strand
GATCACTTCAAATTCAACCGTGCTATACGTTTCGTGGCAGCCCTATAAGACAAATGAGATTTTTTTTTCAGAAAATAGAGTTTTGTGGTTCAACTATTTCTTCAAAATAATATTTTTTCTCTAAAACTATAACTCTTATTTCTTTTATATACATACTTACGTACACATAAATGTCTTGATTACTTAATAATCATTTCAACTAACTCGGGTTCCACGATACTAGTCGGTTATGATAAAAAAGCTTAAAATTTATTTAACTTTACCGTAACCGACTAGCACCGATGGAACCCGAGTTAGTCGAAACGATTTTTTAAGTATGCAATTCAAATATATGTATATATGTATGCATATACTTAATGAAATAAGAATCAAATGTTTACCGAGTAATTATGTGACAGAAGAAAATGTTGAACCACACAACGCTAATTTCTTTCAATTAAGATCAAACGTTTCCTTCGTAACAAACGAAATATGAACGCATTCGTTTGATATTCGATGAGTTTATATATCATCGAAAGAATCTTAAGTCGCGTCAGTATAATTCGAAATAAAGCCTATACGCCGCGTATGGGTCCATACGCGGCGTATAGGCTTTAGTCAAATCAGTCATTCAGCGGGTCTATATGCCGTGTATGGGCCCATACGCGGAGTATAGACCTGGGTCGTATGGGTGTGGGACGCATCTCCACCGACACCTATACGCCGCGTATGGATCCATACGCAGCGTATAGGTGTCGGTGGAGATGCATATCACACCATACGACCCAGGCCTATACGCCGCGTATGGACCCATACCTGGCGTATAGACCCGTTAAATGACTGATTTGACTTCGCCAGTTTTGTCTTCTGAAAAGCCTATACGCCGCGCATGGGTCCATACGCGGCGTATAGGTGGGTGTCGATTTAAATTTGGGGGTGTCTCTTTATTAGGACCCTTTAGCAAAGCTTTTGACAAAAATATTAATGGTGTTAGTATTTAGGAGGCAAATAGATGAAAAAATAAAAAGTCATGGAACATAATGATATTTTTAAACTTTAGGGATGCAAATAGTTATTTTTGGAAAATATCAGATATGCAAATAATAATTTACTCTTTTATCTATTTTTGTTTTAGTTAATTGTTTTTGTTAAATTAAAGGCATTTAATTCATTATACAAGTGAAACTTTATAGTAAAATTTCATTTTATATAAAAAAATTAAATGCATCTAACTTAACAAACATAATTAACTAAATAAACGAAAATAAACAAAATTAAAAAAATTAAAAAGTCAGGGACCTAGAGAAGAAAAAAAACTTATTGAATGAAAATGACAAAACAAATCAAGACTTATAAATGAAAAATGACAATTAACTCTAATAAATTATGTAATTTTTATACTTTAATCAATCTAACATCTATGCTTTATAACTGTTTACACTCCGTGCACGTTTGTTAATATGTACATTCATATTTATGTATGCGATCATTATGTCAAGCTGTTAACTTAAAATAGTGATTGGTCATTTGTGTTGGTGAATTGTTTGGATTGTGTTTGTTAACCGTTTGGTTATGTGTTCGTAAACTGTTCATGGACATGTTTAATTCCTTAATTTACGAATAGGAACAATATTTATAATTAATATGTGTTCACACCTTCAGCCCCATATAGAAGGATAAAGTCCAAGGAACATAAAAAACTTGAAGAAAAGCGACATATTCTCGAATAAACAACGTGATACGCAGATCGAGCCTGTTACGTTGATAAAAGCTAGTCCTATGATCACCAATTTATCTAAAAAACAAATACACAAAGACACATACTTTGAATAGCAAGCTAAGCACGAGTATTAATCTACTATGGCAATGACAATGCACCCAAAAATCAGTTTACATAAAAATACAATTAAATAAGTCTTGGTAGATAGAGGGTATAGATTTTGAAGTGACAAAATTTTCTTTCTCTGTGTGAATCATAATTGGAAATTATATTCTTTTTCATTCAATCGTTTGGCTAAGAAGATCAGACTCTTAGATCAAAACTCAAATCAAGACATTTAACCATAATCCACTTCAAATAGAGCCTTAGGACATCACCTTAAACCAACTGTTTGAAAAAGAAACTAACATAAAAAAATCTTATATATTGTAACATCTTGTATTTTCCGTTAATTAAAAGTTAAAGCCGTTTATTCTTGTAAGGGCCATTATTGTAAATTGTGAAACTTATAGATTTCTTCTTATTATTTATTAGTTTGTATTTAATTCTTTAATTTGAAAGATAATAGTTTAATTATTAGATTGAAAATATTAACAATAATAATAATAGTAATTATACTTTTTGTCTATTACCATGAAACTTAACATTTAGTTATAGTAATAAAAATGATATTAATAAATAAAATAAAAATAACAATAAAAATAGAAATAATAAGTTAAACAATTAGTAAATTATAAAAGCATTTGAAACTTAAAGCTTAATTAACTTTAAAGGGTATTTATGTCAATTGGAAACTTTAAATGAAAGTCTTTAAACATAAAAATAACAAACTTAAAATTATAAGGACCAAAGCTGTAAAATCCTAAAACATAATTTCACCCTTCCCTCTCTCTCCCCGACTTTCTGGCAGTCGGCCGGCAAAGCCCGGCGCGGCGCCGGCAGGGTCAAAAACACCCATGTAAACCGATAGTTTGAACCTAATTGTTTGATAATTGTTTCTTGAAACTGTTGGAACTCTTAGATGTGCTTCAAATTGATTAATATAGCGGTTACAAGAGACATTCGGGGGTTAACCCCGATTACCATCAAACGAGAACCGTTTGACAATTAAAACTTAATAATTGTTAGGATCGTGTATTGAACGAAATACTAACTGATTAACATGTATACCGAATCAAATAGTGCGGAATCTTATTTGATTCGCGATCCAATCAGTGAGAACGCACGTAGAAACAATTATGAATTGAATCTAAATGTTAAGAACGATTGAGAATCGATCTACTGCGATCTATGAACTTGAAACAGGTTCTTAGAGGTTTCCGGTCGGCTAGGGTACGTCTGGAGTCGAAGTGTATTCAATGCTTACGTTTTTCCATGAATTAGGTGGTATTTATAGGTTAGGGTTAATCATTCGGGCGATTGAACCATTAGCATGGTTTCAGTCGTGCGATTGAGCCATGCGGTTGATCCATTCGCACGACTGAGCCAATCGCATGTTACAATCATACAACTGATCCAGTCTCCTGGTTTAGTCGTGCGACTGAGTCATTTGCATGAAGTTGTTCATGCGTATGGTCCATTAGCATGAGCCATTCGCATGAGAACTTCATATTACTAAGTTTGAATGTATTCATTATCATTACATTATTTATATTAATTCAAACAACCATAAACCTATATAATCAAATTGATACGCGTTAAACAACTCATTAATGAAATATTAAACATAATAAACACAACCAAACTATAAGGCCCCATTTCCGGGCACCTCACAGTTGGTCAATCACAACATTTAATACATTAAATATTATAAATAAACAATCTTAAGCAGCGGAATTACTTTAACAAAACCATTCATTTCATTTAAAGAAAACACTGTTGTTGAGCAATACACTATAATTTAACCGAATACAAAAGAATTGTTTAACTGCATTACAAAACAACAACGATAACAAGTATGAATGGATGTTAGTCTTTCCCCTACTGAGTAGCTTCACCCTCGTGCCATCCTCAACAATGTTTACCTACCAACTGAAAATGTATAAAAGTCAGCGTTGCTGAGTGAGTTCTAGTTTTATAATAAAACATACATTTCATCGTTAAAACCGTTCTTTATATTCTTTCAAAATCATACTATACTTTTCATTCGTTCGTGATCATACATCATACGTACATACAGATAATATCATTATTATCTTCCATTACATTCATTAACTTCGTTCATTTTATACGTTCGTCCTTCCGAGTCTGTTGCGACAACAAGGTCGCTCACCTCATTAACAATCCCAACAATTGCACGCTATCCGAGTCTGTTGCAACCATAGGGTTGCTCACCCCAATTGTCAATTTTAACGATAGCACGCTATCCGAGTCTGTTGCAACCATAGGGTTGCTCACCTCATGGCAACTTCACGATAACACGCTATCCGAGTCTGTTGTAACCATAGGGTTGCTCACCCCAATTGCCAATTTCAACGATAGCATGCTATCCGAGTCTGTTGTAACCATAGGGTTGTTCACCTCATGGAAACTTCACGATAACACGCTATCCGAGTCTGTTGCAACCATAGGGTTGCTCACCTCATGGCAACTTCACGATAGCACGCTGTTCGAGTCTGTTGCAACAACTGGGTTGCTCACCTCATATATGTGCTTGCAAGCCTTTCCTTCATTCATTCGTCATTCAATAATGCATGCATTCTTACTTCGTGTTCCTCTTTCATTATCTTTCACTTTACGTTACATAATACTTCATTCATTCATTAACATGACACGTAAAGCCATAAGAAAGATAATTCACATCATAATAAGGAACATATCATAATCATCAATCTTACATCATATCATACATCACCCATTCCCACATTTATGACTTCAAAAGTCAACTTACATAGCCCTCAGGATCCACCCAAGTCAAAGCCTACATTACACTTTTTCCCAAAAATCAGAAAATATTCTAAGTTTTTAGGCGCATGGGCACTATGCAGGCGCATGGGGGAACACTTAGGCGCATGGGAAACTTTCAGGCGCATGGACACTATACAGGCGCATGAGTTCCTAGGTGTATGGGAATCCTGGACGTCTGGACACTTAGTCAATTCCAGCCTAATTCTAAGCGCATGGGTACTATTCAGGCGCATGGATACTTAGACGTATGGACCATTCGGTCGCATGGACACTATTGGGGCGCATGGCCCTACACTTAGTCATCCGACTAATATTTCTAGGCGCATGGACCACTGTTCAGGCGCATGGGTTACACTTAAATATTTCTAAGGCATTTCCAGGCATATGAGCCTTATCTAGGCGCATGAACCTTCTATACAACATACTCCTAGGATGTTTTCGAACCCAATCATCAAACCCTTCTATTCTAAGCTTACCAAGGCTATTCTAAACATGAACAACCTATAATCATCTAAGAATCATCATTCAACATACATAATACATACGAGTATACACACATAACATTGTAAAAATCGTTTTAGATACATTTTCAGCCCCAAAGAGTTTAAAACAAGTACAAACCGGGGTCTACAAACTCACCTGGTGCAACTTTGGGTGTTTCTTTCTTCTAACCCTCTTGCAATGAAGTTCAAACACCTAAAAACACACCAAAACACACACACACGGACACACACCAAGCACATAAGCACGTAACCGAGACAAAAGCCCAACATGAACACTTAAGACATCGAATTCTTACCTTGAATTCAATTCCCTTCTACTTCTTTTCTTCAACCGAGAGTTTCTGCTCTTTTCTTTTCTCTCTCTCTAAAACCCGATGAACAAAGTGATGTGAAGGGAGGGTGGGCGGCCATGCCCACCTTTACACCAACTTTTAAAAGATTTGTCCTTTTTGACACTTTTAACCCCTCATCTTGGGGTTAATTGATGTTTCTTTCTTTTTATTTTAATCACTATAATAACCGTGTGTTACACAAACATTTGTATTTCATTAAGTACCCAACTATTACATATGTGTAAGACAATACATACATATTACATTAAGATCAGAATCTAGGTACACATGTATCAACAATAATAACCCAATTAAACGAGTTCAAACGCTCGTCTCAATGTTTCTAATTCACCAATGATTCAAATTCAAGATGAAACAATGAATTAAACCTCGAATTGAACCCATTTTCATTCATATTCAAATCACAACCGTTTAGATTTAGCCACATCAAATCAGAGCTATATAACAGAGGGGAATCTTCCCTTTTGATCCCTTTAACCTCTATGTACACTCAAATTCTTGAAAGATCCTTCGCAAATTCAAAATCAAACCCCCTGTTTATCACGAAAGACCCGAAGACAAACCGAAGTAAATCGTATCAATTCGCTCATAATCGGGTAAGGTGAACATACCTACACACTCGTCTTGACATGGGGAACAAAAGCCCCATTGTTAATTTGGTTAACAAAACATCGATTTGGTGTTCAATTTGGATCAGATCGAAACTAGGGTTCATTCGAATTGGGGATTATTTGGTAACTTTGTTTTTAATATATAGAAGCCGAGAGTTACCACGACTGCAACTTTGGTTTACCGGTTACGCTCCCACATGCTATGCTTGAGGTCTCGGTTCAAACCCGGGCAACCTCAAATCTTCTTTTTTAGGGCTTTTTGGCCTTCAAAAAATATATAAAAATTTATAAAAATCTTAAAAATTAGTTTTAAAAACTTTGTTAATTTTTAAAATCATCCCATTATTTTCTGTAAATTTATTTTCTTAAACACTTTAGCATTTTATTATAAATGTTATTCAAAAAAAATATTATAATTAGTTATTTTTATTTATAAAGGATTTAATTTTTTTAAAAATTATACAAAAATTGCATTTCTTTTACTAGACTAAAATATATACTTAATTACACTAATTAACTTTATTTACTTATAAAAACCCCCAAATCTCTTATCAAAACCCTAGATCACGTAAAACTTTAATCTTATTATTACTCTTAAACTTGTACTATACATGTTTAAGTACCCTGTGAAGGATTTCGTTGGAACATCGATTATTATTCTTATTAATCATCATATATATATTTATTCATCATGTGAGTTTCCATGCCCCTTTATTATTATTTTACACCTTTTGGAGTGAAAAATGTTAGACTTATCAAACTTATACTTGTAAACGTTTTATACTTGTAACGCACTTGCAATTCATATTTATATTTTTGTCATGGTTATTTGTGTTATTATGAGTTTTATATGAGATGCATTATATGTTGATAATCATTAACTATTACTAGCCTGGCGACGTCATAGATCAATGTGTCTGACAAGCCTATTTGGTGCTAAAGCCGATGTATTGTCTGGCTCTTGATAACGTATGACTTGTTCGTCATGGGAACCAAGTACACTTAGCTAATCGTTATAAACTTGTAATCTTAATCTTGGTCAAGGTCTGATTGTAGTTATATGTGCTCTATAAACTTGCATAATTCATAACCATTGACATGAATTGCTACTTGTAAATCTTTTGATATTTTTATGTATATTTAAACCTTGGAAACTTATCAACATTCATAGTTGACCTTTATTTTTTAAAACGTTTCAGGAAATGCTCAAGCTTGATATCATCTTTTAAAGTTTGTTCACATCTAGGATTTTGACCTAGATAAATGAATAAATTGACTTGGATTTGTCTTATGTTTTGTTATTTTATGTTTGAGACTTATGATTGTAGTTTACACTTTTAAAACGTATGATAATAATATTTTCATTTAAAGATAGCGTTATGTGGCTGTGAAAAATTAATCCTCACATCTCGACGATTCCGCCGTTAATGTTTGGGTGTGACATATATAATGCATATGAGAAAGGGTATTTTAAAATACCATATAATTAAAAATAATGACTTTTCTTAATGCATAAAATGCGATCAATTTTAAGGGTGAAATAATATTTTAACATTAATTACATACTAACATTTATAATTAGTTACACAATAAAGTATAAACTTACACTTACTGTAACTTAATAAAATTTTATATTATTAAACTATAAAAAAACTTAATTTATTTTAATATTTCAGTTATATATTTTTAATCTATCATGTTTAAAAACTTTTTGAGACTACAATAATAACGTGTTTTTTAAAAAAATTATAGTATAAGTTTTTTGCTGAAACGATGTATATTTTTATGAGGTACAATAAGTTAATACGTAAATGTAGAAGTCATCATATTTGGTGTTTTAAAGTTTAGTTTAGAAAAAAATATAACAGACTATTATAAAACAACTATAAAAATAAAAAAAATAAAAATATGTGTCGAATATAAAATGTCGCACCGTGGTATTTACGTGAGTATCATTCTAGTTCTAGTGTTATAAAAATAGGTTGATTTGTTACTAGAGGTGAGCACTTAACCGATTTAACCGAACCATAACTGAATTAACCGCACTAATCGAACCGAATTAACCGAACCGAACAATTAACCGATGTTCGGTTAAGGCATAACCAATTAACCGCACATTGCGGTTCTGTTTCGGTTTCGGTGTAAAAATTGACCGAATTAACCGCACCGAACTGAATGACATTAATGTGCAAAAAAATTAGAATACCTCATGATTTTATTAGAATTCATAAGTTAACCTTATTAATTTACATTTTAAAGATATATTGACATAGTGGGATTTCATTATGTATAGAATGAACTACTAAATAAGTAGAAGTAATGCAAGATGCGTTCATACATTGTTATATGCACATTTTGATTTCGATTTAAGTTTTGATGTGACCTTAAAAACAAATCTTGTTGTGAACATCTTTATAAAATTGGTACAAACATAGCCTAATAATAATTTTAGTTAAAATTTTAGTTTAAAAGCATATGTTAAATAGATTGGTCAATTAACCGAAATTAACAAAAGTTAACCACAACCGGTGGTTAACCGAAGTATCAGTTGCGGTTTTGATTTTAGTTTTGAAAATGATATTAGCAGCAATTACGGTTTCAATTTCAAAAATATTTTTAACCGTATCAAACTGCGCCACGAACACCCCTATTTGTTTCTATTTGGGGTGAGGGTAAAAGATTCACAAACATCAAACCTCACGGGTTCAAATAAACAACAATTTCGTAAATAACCGCAAATCCAAGGGCATTGTCATCTTTCCCACCAAACCCTAACTCATCTTCTTCCCTATAACACTCCCAAACCCCCTCATCAGCGCCGTTCTTCATCCCCCAAAACCCTAATCACCAATCACCTCACAGAGATGAAGTACAACCCACGAGTCACCAGCTCTCGCCGGAAGTGCCGTAAGGCCCACTTCACCGCACCATCGAGCGTCCGCCGTGTGCTCATGAGCGCACCCCTCTCCACCGAACTCCGGACCAAGTACAACGTGCGATCAATCCCCGTGCGCAAAGACGACGAGGTTCAAGTTGTTCGTGGGACCTACAAGGGCCGTGAAGGTAAGGTCGTGCAGGTGTACCGTCGCAAATGGGTCATTCACATCGAGAGGATCACTCGTGAGAAGGTCAATGGGCAGACTGTTAATGTAGGAATCAATCCTTCGAAGGTTGTGGTCACGAAGCTCAAGCTTGATAAGGATCGAAAGTCGTTGCTTGATAGGAAGGCGAAGGGCCGTGGTGTTGATAAGTCGAAGGGGAAGTTTACTGTTGATGATGTTGCTGCTGGTGCTTCTCTTCAAGAGATCGATTAGGTTTTTGGTTCTTTAATCTTTAAATTAGTATGTTTTGTTATGTTGAGGATTGTAGTTGGTGATTTGTGTTCTTGATGTTATAGAGTTTGTGAGCTTAATGCTCTATACCCTACTTTAATTGCGAATTGATTCTGTTTATTTGCAGGTTTACAATATGTTTTTGCAATGTTTGTTCTTATGTATGTGTTTGTAGGAATGCATTTATGCAAAGATGATCTTAGTTTGATGCAATGCAATGATTATTTAATGCCTGATATTAGATGATAATATTTTGTTAGAATTTGAGAAATTAAGATCACAATTAAGAGAGGATGTAGTGAACTGTAGAAAAATGTCAGATTTTTGCTGTTTATGGGACTGAATTTGGAGTAGAACTAGCTCAGAACATGGGTCTTGATCTTATTATACTTTTTGAGATTTATGTTCTTTATGATACAACAAGGCATATGATGGTGAAGCTTGAATACTGCATCAAAATTTTGTTGCATATAAAAAGTCAATTGGGTTGTTGTCTTGTGCTATTCGAAGCGTGTCGTCTGACCTTTGCATTTGTGGTTTATTTTGCTCCATGAGGCGTTGGATGATTGATAAGAGTATCCATTTCCTACCAAGTATAGTTGTTAGTCTGGGGGGATATATACCTAAAAACAGACACCAAGCATGCCTTTGGCGCTTTCAAGTTATGTGTTATTGGCAAGCTGCTGTATGTTATGAATTATGATATTGCTACTTTATAGACTTTTGCTTTACTGATTCTGGACAATAATAATAATATGTTTTCATGTAAGTCTTTTGATCCATAAGTGCTTGAATTTTTTTATAGCTGGTGTTTTTGATGCTATCAAAAGATGTGTTTTGTTGATATGAATGACTGTATTATCCATATCTAAAATAAAATGTCGTCTAAAGGCTGAGATTCACCTGTTTAATGTGACTGATTTCTGGGTGTTTTTAGCTATTAAGGCCTTAGAATGGCTTGGTTTGAAAGGCATGAGTTCTTTTAAAATCATCGGGGGAGAGTATGGGTTCTCATTATTTGCATTTGATTCATATCTATATGATAATTGGTCTTCCTGGTGATTAGGCGTCACTGTTTAAAATTTTGCTAGGTACATATATAGGTGGTTACTAGAGATAGATGTGGAGCCCTTATTAAAATAAGAGGTATGTTATAGATGTTAGGTATCACAATCAGAGTAGGTTTTAGCGGAAGCAAACAAACACACAATCACACAAAAGAAAGAGTAGACACGAGAGAATTATAGTGGTTCGGTCTAGGTGACCTATGTCTACTCTGCAACTAGGGTTTATATTATTATTCTGCCCAAAGAATACACTTACATTAATGAGTCTATTTATAATGCTAGATTAGGGTTAGTAATTAAGGCAATAACTTAGGCTCCAAGAATTAACTAAATAACCCTAATTGCCTT
>BJCM01072438.1:0-37692 GCA_018326385.1 Flaveria bidentis | reverse complement strand
TATATATTCAAAATAATACATATATTGTAATGAATAATGATAATACATACCTGGTGGGGGTGCACCTGGAATCTCAGTGATTCAGTTTGTCTGTAGTCACGCTCTAATGCTATTTTTGTAATGTAGAAAGTAATGAAGCTAAAATTGTTGGGTCCATTAGTTGTCAATCTCATATTGTCATGTCTTATTTCTGATTGGAAATATGAAGAAACCAACGGTCGAAAATAATTGTGGCATAAAATCTCTCATAAGGCTTGTCAAATCAGTGTTAACCAGTATGCAAGTTAAGTGTGTTGTTTAATGGGATTGTCGTATTCTTGAAGTATTTGACTGTATCTTGTGTAATGATCTGGATTGGTTACATTTAGTAATTAGCTAATGGAAACGTTGGTAAATTTCAAGTGGGTCTCTTTTGAAACAATTGGCGTGTGAGTCCCAAATTTTTCGTTAAGGCTCGGTTTGATTGGCTAATACAAGATCGGTTGAGGCCAATCATCGATCTGGTCATGGACCATACTGCTTTGCTATTCTAACAATACCATGACTATTAGCGTTAATATAGGTAACTTATACTGGATGGTTTTAAAGAATATATCAATATAAAAGAAATCAGAAAATGTGTGTGAAAGTGAAATAGCAGCATTAGCTTGCTTCGAACACCGAAGAGATCAAAGAATTGAAGCTGAAAATGATCACCAATGATTATGACTTCATTGATTAAGCTCACTAATTACACATAACATAAAAGAGAAGAAGAATGAAAAACAATTGTGAAATTTATCAAAGACTCTCTCCTCACCATTTATATAATTGTTTCATTTGTGTAACAAAATAAAACAGAACAGAGGCGGACCTAGGAATTCTTTTCATGAATGTTCGAAAAAATTTAAGCGTTGTTGATTACAGCTAAATATTAAATTATTTCGGTCTGATTCGAGTCAGGTCGAGTCTGATTACGCAGAATAATGTAACCAACAATTTAAAAGGCGATGACTCTTTGAATTCTCTAACTTTCAATCCTAGTTTCATAAAGTAAGAACAAAGCTTCTAAACGTGACATATAATAGCAATTCATTCTCTCTTTCATATGCTCCATTGGTTTCCACTCCCCCCACCCCCACCCCACGTCGCTGGTTAAGAGAGAAAAAAAATGAAAGCTTTCACCAGCCATTGAAATCATCGTCTTTGGCATTGTTAAAGATATAAAATGCCATCACCTCCTTTTGTGATTATGTTATGCACAACACATCAAAGAAATAAGATGGGAGAGAGATCGGAATCGACAAACTACCGCCATCTCTTGCCCTAGCAACACGATCAACCTACATACTAAGAAATAAAACAAAAATTAAATATGTCAAAATCCAAAAATAACCACTTCTACTTAGCATGTATGTACTTACAGGCATATAAATATTCTATAGACCTTCCTTCTTTGTAATCTTTTGCCACCGATGTTACCTCTTGACTATCTCCTTGTTTGAGAAATTGACATTATTCAATAGCTCCTGCTGCTTCTAGAAGGTTTTCAAGGATTTTAAAGAGTTAGGATTGAAAGTTAAGGACTTTCAATGGTTTATTCTCGCTCCATACAATATATATAATGTTTCTCCCAACACACAACATTACTATCAATAGAATATTGGTACTGATGTGATTAATAGTAACCTTGAACTTTACATTGATAACTTTATGTTGATTTTATCACTAAATTTTGACAAAATGATTTTTATTTAAATACATGTCTCGAAAAGGATAATAAGAAGTATTATAATATATACTAAAAATCCAACTAAATTATGAATTAAACATGGTTTATCATTACTCGTATATTCAACTTCACTAGCCATCTATACAATGTAAACCTTTCACAAGTTCAAGTTAATCTAAAAAATCAACAACCACCACCTCAGTCCTCGGGGAAGTTTCATTAGAGAATGTTAAACAATAGAAATGAAATTAGTTCTAACTTTCTATATGGTCTAATCCTTTGACTTTAATTTCAAAAGTGTGAGTTTGTGCTAAAGGAGATAAAAACTATGTCTTATCAAAACGCATTTTTAATTTTCAAAAGTCATATGATTGTAGCCTAGTGATTAAGCTTAAGGATTAAGATGTGTTCACTTATTTTTCTATTATTTATTGAAGAAATTGGGATGTGATTCTAATTTGAAATTTGGATTTAATATTGGGTTTGTGGTTTTGGTCGGCTATACGTGGGTAATACACTAGTTAATAAACGGATTAAATACGAGATTTGTGGAATATATAATGGAATAATTGAACTGAAACTCCGCTCTTAAATTTGTCCACATCCAAAACAATAAATATCATAAACAAAAAAAGACGACACATAAAACAAAGGAGTTCTGAAGTTCAACATTTCCCCTTGTCCAAATACCTTTGTGGTCCTTTACAACCTTTACTTCAAACCAACTCATTAAGATAAAATGCCAAAGATGTAAATAGTACCCTAAATAGTACTATAGCTCATTAATCAATATTGGGTTTTTGAAATTTTAGATGGATTTAAAAATGTTTGCACCATGAATTGAGTTTTGTTGATTAATAGTGGATCTGAAAAATATTTCATAGAGTTTCATCAATCAACTTAATATAACATCACAACATCCTGTATATGCATGTGATAGAATTATAAACTTTTTTATCGTTCATGACAATCCACTAAAGGTAAATTTACTAGATCTCTCAATATCATGGTAATGACGAATCAGGAAAATTGCAAATTGTGCTAGCCATTTAACCTTCAAAAAATTATGACACAAAATCAATAAAAACATGTTCAAATTAATTTTTGTACTTGAGCGATTACACCCGCACCACATCTTAAAAGTACTTGAAGATTACCAAAATGCAATCACTTCCAAACCACCAAAGTTGCGCTTGACAATTATGTATAAACTCATTTGTAAGTCTTGGTGGGAGATTCTTTAAACTTTTATAATTATAACAAAAGTTAAACACCGTATCGATCTTGGTGAGCGCATACAGTGATGCAATTCACTTCCAAACCACCACATCTTTAACTTTCTTGATAAACAAAGGGTCTTTGTGTATTTAACACAATCCCAAGGGACAAAACTGAAAAGTTCTGTAAACAGCATATAGGGTTTTGTTACCCTCTAGAATTATGGCGCGAAATTCTTCAAGGCGTTGACCAAACACCGTATCAATGTTGGTGGGCGCATACAGTGATGCAATTCGAAGTCACAAAACCCTAATTCTTCTCTTCTGTAACGATTCCAATATAAAAATGCCTTAATTATGTCTCAATTATTTCGTTTATTATTAATATTATTATCTTTGTCTCTTGTACATCCCAGCTTCTTCGCATATTCCCATTTTTGGCTTCATTAATCCGCAGATTAATCGATTGCATTCATATTTACGATCAGTGAATTCGTTCTTTACTGTATACGCGTTGAATCATTGTATTTGTATTGTTGATTCGATGGCTTATTCCGGATGTGGTGATCGTAGTATGACTGCGATGTGCTGATTACAGATCCAGATGCTTATTGGTTGTTTTAGAAGCAGAATCGTTGTCATAAGGTATGTTTTTGTTGATGAAGTGTGTATGAATGTTTGATTTGTTGAATGTTTGCTTTGTTGAATGTTTACACTTGTATTGGTGTTCTTCTCCAGTTTTGATGATCCTTAGGTGGGTTTTCTTTCTGTGCTGTAGCTTTTGAGAAACAGTTCAATTTCTATCAAGCAATTTGATATTTCCTCTCTTTTCTTTCTGTACTTTAGGCTTATTAGGGTTCTTACTGATTATTCAGTAGTTGTTTACTATGCAATTGAATTTTCCAATGTATCATACTTGTGCTTCTCCAGTTTTGATGATCTTGAGGTTATTATTCTATTTGTGTTTTTGCTTTTGAGAAATAGTTCAATTTCTATCAAGCAATTTGGTAATGATCCCTCTTCTCTTATTGATATTTAGGTTTATTAAGGTTCTTACTAATTCTTTACTAGATGTAAGTATGCAATTAAATTTTCCTATATAGTGAATGTATCATAGTACTTGTAATATAAGGAGATGAAGTGTTACTTAATTCATTGGTTTTCTTTCTGACATAAACTGATTTTGATGTCATCCTTTGATTCTAGGAAGATAATAAGTTTAGAGACTAAAAGGTATTTTTTATTATGTATTTTACACAGATTTGAACTTGCCTGAGGTGATGGAAAACAGTCAAAAGACGCTGAGTGTTATTGCACAATTGATGGGTCTTGATGAGACGCCACCCTGCCATCAACCTGTTTGTAGACAACAAAGAGTGTTTTCAGACAATTATCTTCAGAAATCGGTTTCTATAGGAAAGAGGTCAAGAAAAGATTCACCAAATGGTCTTCGGGGATCCAAGAAAAGGGCGAATGTGAGAACAAATAAAGATGCTTTATTGAGAGATTTTGAACAGAAAAGTTTGCGTTTTGATGGAATGCAGGGTATGAAGTCACCCAATGATCTCAATTCAGATAACAATGAAGAAAATGGAAATTTGCCTAAAAAAATTGTTGTATTGAGACCAAATCTAGGGAGCATACAACATGGCTCTGGACCTTCATTTCTACTTGATTCTCAGACCATTTTCGCTTGGGAAGCCAAGAAACAACTATTGGAGCGGCATAAAATGACCAAAGTTTCTCAAAATTTTCAACCAGATTTTGTAAATTCGATTGGTATTAAAAGCAAAGAAAGCTGGAAAAGTGAACCTGTTGTCAAATTACCAGTCTTCAAAGGCTTGAACTTCTCTTCTAATTTAACCACAAACTCTGTGAAAACAACTAGAAGTAATGCAGATTCAGATACCAAAAATGTTCAATCTTTTCATGGTGACACTGAAGATAGAAGCCACTGTTCTGTGAAAGAAGAATGTTCTTCCCATTTATTAGATCTTTCATCTGAACAGGTATCATTAAGTATGTCTAATAGCCTAAAATTCTTCGTTAACTGTTACTTCACCATGTTTTTGGTTGCACATGTAGATTTCGTATCTAGAGATTCATAGTTGGTTTGTATAATTGCAGGATTTGCCAATTAGATCCCACGAAGATGGCTCAATATCATCAAATTTTGCAAGTATGGACGAAGAACATTCTGATGGTAAGATTGAAGCATACCAGCATAGCCCAATATCAGTTCTAGAAACCCCATTCAGGGAAGACAATTCATCAAGCTCCGATTGTTGTGGAAGCGCAAAAACTGATCTCCAAGGTTAGTTTATTACAAAATAATCCTTTTTAACCATAGATCAAAACTGGTAATTGTCTTACCATTTGATTGGCCCAAAACATGGTGTTCCCAAATATCAATCGTTTTCATGATTAATTAGGATGTCAAATTTGTGTACAATAGTTGCATTGTTTCAATAAGAACATGTTTTTTTATGTATGATCATATGACATTGGATAGGTCTCTGGATGCAACTTCATATTCTCCGTTCAGACACAGAACAAAACGACAGCAAGCCTGAAACAGTTACAAAAAGTGATGATGAAAGATCTACATGTTCCAATCAAAACACAATCTCAACACCATTGACTGTAACCAAAGAAAGTCGTGATTTTTCATACCTGGTGGATGTACTAAACGAATCAGGGTTCCAAGATTCCAACGTTGAGATACAATTTGAACGATGGCATTCTTCAGAATGTATGGCAGGTCCTTCAGTTTTTGAAACATTAGAGAAAAAATATGGGAAGCAGGAGCTATGGCATAAAGCTGAAAGAAAGCTTTTGTTTGATCGTATAAACTCAGGGATGACAGAAATTTGCAGACCACGGGTAGACATTAAGATTTGCTCAAAGCCTTTGAGAAGAAAGATGAGAAGTATGTTGAGGAAAGATGTTATTGAGGAAGAACTGTCTGCATTGTTACTCAGTCAAGAAAAAGGAGTCAACGACGGGGTGTCGGAGAAGGCTGTCGGAAGAGAATTGTGGTATGATCCGGTGGATGAATTGGAATCTCTCGTGAGAGAGATTGAAATCTTTTTGTTTGATGAGCTTGCAGGGGAGTTGGTTTCTGCTTGAAGAGTCAGTATACTGTTTTTGTAGTGGTAAATGTTCGGTTGAGTATGAGTCAAATGGTTCGGGTCAAAACGTTTTTTTTACCGAGTCCAAGTTGGTTGGGTACGGTTGGCCAGCCCCATCAACACATTTTTTTATTCTTAATATTTATTGAAAACTAAGGGAGTTTTCGTTAGAGTTATGGTAGAATATAAAAAAATCAGACTCATTTTAGGTAAATGGGTCGAAAGTATTTCTGCGTGTTTTGTTTGTTTTTCCCGTTAAAAAAAGAATGAAAGGTGAAGTCAAATAGATTGATTTTTATATATTTTACACACGTGATGCTATAAAATATTTATAGGATTTATTCAAAAGTGATTTATCTAGGGTAGACACGAAATGATATATTCTGGTTTTGTTGTCATGTTTTGATGTTTTATAAATCGTGTGTAGCCGCCTACATTGCTTTATGTATATACTCGGGCCAGTGGGTTGTTTAAGAAGTGGCAAGATAAGTGGTTGAGTGATTTGGCAAAATTTGTTGTCATGTCTTGATTTCTTAATTTTGCATACTAAAGTTGTGATTTTTTTTTATTTTATTAGGCAAATCTTAAATATAAAAAAATGGACGATGTTAAAGTTTAAAGAGTTGCAAAAGAAATGTAATGTTGCAAAAGAAAGTTTAGGATAATTGACAATATGATATTATTAGTAACAAAAACAAATATTACTAGACTTATTAACTAGCTCGTGACATCTTTATTTTTAAAAATCCATAAGAGACAACATGGCTCTCAAGTTTACCTAGAGTCAAGACGAGATTCAAATTATCATCCCTACTTTAATATCATGTAAATGCTCAACATTGGTCTGGGCCTTGCATTATCAGTGTGAGCTTGCCACCCAATATATTTGTTTAGGGTGGGAATCCAACTTGGTTCTTCTTTAAATAATTTCGTTGTCTTACCGGTTATTACGATACTGTATTTTTCTTTATTCAACACTTACAACCATTTAAAATATATTAAAAATTATAAAAGTTTAAACAGTATTTCTTAAAAATATAGATTAAATAATAAATTTTCTTTATTTTTTTATTCGCAACAACTTACGTGAATGAGGTAATAACAGGATGGTAGATATTTTGACTCTTAAACCGCAAGTCAATACCCTAACATAATAACCTACGAAAGAACAATGACGATGAAATCAAACTGACGGTGGCTCTTCTGTGCCTCCATCAATCCACTGGTGTCTGGACCCCTGCAAACTCTCAAAGTGATCTTTCCCCCGTGAGTTATGGTGTTTCGCCGGAGAAACGATTACACAAAACCCTTTGATCAAATTAAAAAAAATTCATGACAGCAGCTCCTCAATATCGATCAATCTTCACCCAATTCCTCGAGTACACCCAACACAAGAACATCCCAAACGGCAAAACCCTTCATGCTCACATCATCAAAGCAGGATCCACACATTGCTCTTACATCGCCAATAGCCTCGTTAACTTCTACGCCAAATGCCATCTCTTACCCGAAGCTCATCGAGCTTTCGAAACCATCGAACACAAAGACGTTGTCTCATGGAACTCGTTGATCAATGGCTACTCTCAACTGGGTGGTCACCAGAATTCCATTATTGTGATGCATCTTTTCAAGAAAATGATGGGTCAAGAGCCATTGGTGCTACCTGATGCACGTACTTTCGCCGGTGCTTTCACTGCTGCTTCAGCTTTAGGGGATTCTTTTGGCGGGAAACAAGCTCATACGGTTGCCTTTAAGTTGGGGAGATGTGAGGACATTTTTGTTGGTAGTTCTTTGTTGAATATGTACTGTAAAGCGGGGTTTGTTGAAGATGCTCGCAAGGTGTTCGATGAAATGCCTGAGAGAAATTCGATATCTTGGGCTACTATGATTTCTGGGTATGCGATGCAGAGGATTTGTGATGAGGCTTTGGGGCTTTTCAAGGAGGTGGTGGCTCACGAAGAGGAGCATGTGAACGAGTTCGTGGTTACAAGCATTTTAAGCGCGTTTACTTTGCCTGAGTTTATTGATATTGGGTCACAAATTCATTGTCTTGGAGTTAAACATGGGTTGTTATCTCATGTGTCTGTTGGTAATGCAATTGTCACAATGTATTCGAAATGTGGAAGCTTGGATGAGGCTGTCAAGGCGTTTGATTTGTCTAGCAATAAGAACGCGATCACATGGTCTGCTATGATTACTGGCTATGCACAGGGTGGGGATCATGAAAAGGCGTTGAATTTGTTTTCAAAAATGCATTTTAATGGGTTAGTTGCTAGTGAATTTACACTAGTTGGGGTCCTTAATGCTTGTAGTGATGGTCCGGCTATTGGAGAGGGAAAGGAGACACATGCATACTCGATTAAGTTAGGATTCCAATATCAAATTTACATAATGACTGCTGTAGTTGATATGTATGCTAAATGTGGTTTGTTAGATGATGCTCGAAAGGGGTTTGATCATTTACAAGAACCTGATGTCGTGCTGTGGACTTCAATGATTGGAGGGTATGTTCAAAATGGAGAAAATGAGCGTGCTATTGACTTGTTTTGCAAAATGCAAACGAAAGGTATTTCACCAAATGAGTTAACAATGGCAAGTGTATTAAAAGCATGCTCGAGTCTTGCTGCACTTGAGCAAGGAAAACAAATTCATGCCACTACTATCAAATATGGGTTTGGGCTCGAGGTTCCTATTGGAAGTGCGCTCTCGACCATGTATGCTAAATGCGGAAGCCTTAAAGATGGAGATATCGTATTTACTAGAATGCCATCAAGGGATGTTGTTTCTTGGAACTCAATGATTTCTGGTCTGTCACAGAACGGACAAGGCATTGAAGCTCTTGAATTGTTCGCACAAATGCAAATCGAAGGTCCAAAACCTGATTATGTTACTTTTGTTAATATTCTCACTGCTTGTAGTCACATGGGTATGGTAGATAAAGGCTGGGATTATTTCAATATGATGTCAAATGTATACGGTATTATTCCAAGACTAGACCATTATGCATGCATGGTTGATCTTTTGAGCCGTGGTGGAAAGCTCAGTGAAGCAAAAGATTTTATTGAATCAGCTCCCATTGATCATGGTCTATGTTTATGGCGTATACTATTAAGTGCTTGTAGGAATTATCATAACTACGAATTAGGAGCTTATGCAGGAGAGAAATTAATGGAATTGGGGTCACAAGAATCTTCTGCATATGTGTTATTATCCAGTATTTATAAGGCTCTTGGAAGATCAAAAGATGTTGAACGGGTCAGACTAATGATGAACACTCGTGGGGTGAGTAAGGAGCCAGGGTGCAGCTGGATCGAGCTTAAGAGTCACTATCATGTGTTTGTTGTTGGAGACCAGTTGCATCCACAAATTCATGAAATACGTTCAGAACTATATAGATTGAGTAGGCTGATGAAAGATGAAGGTTATCATCCTGAATCTGATTCAAATTTTGCAGATTTGGAGGTAGAGATGCTGTAATTGATTAGGATCATGATTTTATTATCTGGTCAAGATTTTTTATTTATATATTTTACTTAAAATACTCGATGAACACAAAATGCAAATTACATGTTTGTGATCTTGAACCTTGAATGTAACCCGTATGATCTGTATGTATATCATCTAAATTTTGATGAACCACATTCATTTATGTTTTGTCTTGTTCTTTTACCAACATATTTCACTTCTATTATGTCATGTAATATTGTAATGTAATCTGCATACTTTATACAACCCTCAAAAGTGGAGGAATTATGATTATTCAGATAAGTAGATAATTTGGTTTGATGAGTGATGCGGTTGAATAGGAGCACTGTTGGTAGGTTGATCCCTATGGTGGTGCCAGCCATTGGCACTGCTGCGGGTTGGGTGACCACGCTCATAACAAGTTTGTGATTTTTGTTTCCGTAACAACAAGATTTGCTGATCAATCTGAAAGCATCTTTAGGACGTGACTATATGAAGAACAATAGAAAACTTATCAAGTTTTACATTGGAAAACTTATGCTCAAGACAAACGATATGCAAATTGCATTTGTCTTGCAATACGTTGGATTTAGACTACTGTGTTAACTAAGTTGTAGGTGAGTCAACTGTAAATCCTTTACAATGACATTAATATAGTTTCATAAGTCTGTTGGTTCTATTTTCTCCCTTTTGTTTTTCAATCCTTTACCTTATTTCTTTCTCGAGTGATGAAGAGGAAGCAAGTGGTGTCAGTGAAAGCATACGCTCGAGGACCTTGAAGGTGCAACGTGAACTTCTTGTCATTACAATAACCAGACTCATATAAAGTTTACTCGTGTAGGTTCAAGTTTTCTTTTCCCAGAACAACTCCTAACCAAAACCCGTTTGATAGAAAAAAAAAAGTTCAAAACGAACATGACTTTGTTTGACATAAAACAAACCGGCTTTAGCCCAAACCGCTTCAGGTATAATCAAGCAAAACACCAATTTGTGTACATCTAAATCATTGTAAATAATATTTGGGCTATGTTAGCTTTCACGCCGATTACATTTTTATCTGGGCTTTAATGGGCTTTAGTCCAAGCAAATAATCCAGTCTCGAGGCCTCCAGCCTTACGAATATATAAGCCCTAACCATTCTTTCATTTCTCGCAGCTAGGGTTTCAAACTTTCACGCCGGCCTTCACAGCAGTTCACACCAGCTTCAATCAATGGGTAAACTTTCAATTTGATGCGTTAATGTTATCATCGTTCTCTATGAATTTCAATTACGCTGATTGATTTGTTCATCAAAATTCATTGTAAAACATCATAGCCCGAATCAAGGTTCATGAGCTTAGGAACAAATCGAAGGCTGATCTGTTTGCTCAGCTGAAGGATCTCAAGGCTGAATTGGCTCTTCTTCGTGTCGCCAAAGTCACCGGCGGTGCTCCAAACAAGCTCTCCAAGATGTAATTCTCTTTTACCCTCTCTCCGTATATTTCGTATCTTCAGTTTATCGCTTTCGTTTGATTCTTTGCCTTTTTTCCACATTGGACGTGTATATTGTGGCGAACATATTTAGCATACACATGGATGTGTAACAGTGCGGATTGTTTGAATGTGACTTGTTAGTTTCTCTAATTGAGCAAGTTGTATTGTATGCAGTAAGTGAACTGGCATGCTTAAATTATCAATTGTTATGCATTAGACTTGTATATCATGGTGAATAACTTTTTCTTGATTTCTAGCTATCTCTTTATCATATAGTGTTATTTATCTTTAATCATATATTAGTTAAATGCCTTAGTTTGGTGTTATTTTGCATGAATACACAGTTTCTTTTATATACTTGATTGTATTTCAAGCTTTTATTGCGTAGCTGTTAACTTCTCTAATTGAGCAAGACACGTTGTATGCAGTTAGTGAACTGGTATGCATGAATTAACAAATTGGTATGCATTAGATTAGAGTTGTAGCATATAGTGAACAACTCTTATTGATTGTGGCTATCACTTTGCGATATAGTGTGTTTTTACCTTTATTCATATATCCAGTGTATCTTCAACATTAGTCAGATGACATATTCTTTTGTGTTATTGTGTATTCGTATACATAACCTTTTATAGACCACGTTGTATTCCAAGCTTCAAATCAATAGCTGTTTGAAATGTGGCTACAGTTTGGTTTTTGTTACCATTGATTATCTCTGGTATCATAGAAAGTCACAATGTTCTCAAGGTTTCGTGTTTTTTGGCTTGAGTTATTGGGCTTGTGTTCTTAATGCTAGTAGATCTTGAATCTTGATACGTATAACTTGTATGCTTTGCAGAAAAGTGGTTAGGACATCAATTGCGCAGGTGTTGACTGTGATTTCACAGACTCAGAAAGCTGCTCTTAGGGACGCCTACAAGAAGAAGAAGTACTTGCCTCTTGATTTGCGTCCAAAGAAAACCAGAGCCATCCGTAGACGTTTAACCAAGCATCAGGTACTGCTCAATAAATCTCCCCCTTGTTTCAGGCTAACATTTATTATTATGTTGATTCTTGTATTCTCACCTGCAAGTATTACAAATGCCCAAGAATTGTTGTAAATGTTCCTCATAATAATGTTGAAATAGAATTGGTTTTTTAGTTACTTACACACCTATTAGAGAGGTTTCTTTGCATTTTACTTGTAGTGGTCTAAATCAGAATGTGTACATTGCAATAATGTTTAATTCATGGGTCTAAATATAAAGTATTGTTGGTGACCTATTGCGCAAAAATCGGTGATGGTTAGAATGTACATTGTTCACATGGTTTATCAGTGCCTATGTTTTAGTTCTTAAACAGAGATGATTTATATAATTGGTTTATCTTTGTGTAGGCTTCATTGAAGACCGAAAGAGAGAAGAAGAAAGAGAAGTACTTCCCGTTGAGGAAGTATGCTATCAAGGCGTAAGGTCAAAACTGTTGAGGAGATTTAGGTGTGTAAAAATCTCTTTCCAGTTTTCGACTTTGTGTTCAATTGATCAGAAATATGTATTTGTTAGTTTGGTTGCAGTGAGTTGCAAGACATTAGACATCGGACCTTTCTTCTTTATGTTAAGTATCTGTTCGACTTGGTTTTTGGGTGGCAGTTTACAGTTGTTTTGTTGGTTGCACTAGCATATGTTTATGCCTTTTCTTTGGTTTGATGTTTTCAAGTTTTTCTACTTCATGTCTAATATTGACATAGAAGATCGATACATGTTAAGGGAGAATCAAACGAACGCATAAATATTAAGAAATAAGACTTTTGTTGAAAGAAATTGTTTCGATTTAAGAAACTGGGTTTTGTCTAGTGAGAACTTCAAACAAATCTACTCGAAACTGGAATTTCTAAATGAGATCTATGATGAAAGATCTAGAATATGTTAAAAAAGTTAATTGTGTTAAAAAGTTGAACGTGGGATTAGGTCTTGACAGAATGATGTTTAACTTTATAAAGTTAATATGATGTGTGGAAGAGAGAGTGGTGGTTGTAACAAATGATAGTGACGAGGGTGTTGGCGGCGAGTATGTGAGAAAGTTATTATGTAGTTGAACTAGTCTTTTAACAGTTGTGTGTTGCGATGGTGTCATATGCAACATAATAAAGTATAAACTACAATCAACTTCACTAATTTTGAAACTAAGTTCATGTTGGAACGCAAACAAACTAAAAAACGTACATTAAAATAAGCACGTGTGGCGGCGTGGTATGCGATATGATAAAGTATAAATCACAATGCCCATGACTCATTTTCAGACTAAATTGATGTCTGAACGTAGACCCACTCAAAACTTACTTAAAAATGGATAAAAACAATTTATATTTGGCTCTCATTGTTTTTAAATACAATTTTCATTAAAACGTATATAAAAATAAAAACTTAAGAAATTAGTTTTTAAGTAAAAATGTCAGGGAGGTTATTCTAAAATTTAATTAATAAAGTCAAAATGATATTTTTAATATGTTAAAAAAGCTAAGGGGTCAAAGTGCCAATATTATAAACTGAGAGATGTAATAGCCTTTGGCAAAGGCGTACGTACCGATCCTACAAAATGTGGTACTGTAATTTTATTTTTTCAGATCAATACATGCTTAATTTCTTTTGTTACACATAGCACACATACTAATATGGTTTAAACTAATTAGTTTATTCATAGGTTGATAACTTGAAAATTTTCAAGTGAAAGAAACTAATACAGAAGACATGAATAAAAACAAAACGTTGGCCAATTACCAACTGCCACATATTATTACAACCAATGACTTGTTTTCACTATTCATCGTAATGGGTTTTGTATAGTATATAGTTTCTTTAAAAATTATTGCTCTTTAATAGAGTATTTTCAAAATGATGAATTATTGTACTTGAATCAATTTTAGTGAAATCCCTTGGATTTTATTTATTTTTATTATACTAGTTTAAACTTCAAATCTTTAAGTATTATAAAGAAAACATAATACTTTCTAAAGTTCACTAGTGAACTCTCTAGAAATTTAACATCCTTAAAAAATCTTACAGAAACTATTATATCCTAGAAACCTAGAAAATTAGAAAGATTTGAATTTGGTTAATGCTTTTTGTTTAAGTAGGGTTTTCTAGTTCCGTTTTAGTTAAAATTGTTATTTGTCAAAGTTTTAGGCTTTGGTCCGATACATGTCGTTTCTTTATTATCTTACCTTATTTGTTAAATATAATTTTGATGTTTTATTTTAGATTTATAAACAAACGATTTAATACATGTATCAGCATAGGTTATTTATCAAAGATTAGTTGATCATACTAGAATTAAAAAGTATATAAAAGAAACTCGGTTGGTGGTGTATGTTTCGAAGATGTCAAAGAACCTTGGATTTGAAAGTAATAAGTTTATACTTTATCATGTTAACTTAATATAGAATGTAATTAAAATTGAATAAATGAAAAAGAGTTGTTGAACGAGTAAGAATATTCAATGAGTTATTATTATTTCAGATATTGTATTGGTTGCTCTACTGAATCAACCTAAGTCATTGCGTAGTTGATTTGTCGGGTAAAAAATATAAAATATAAATAAAAAATAAATCATTGATGCGCAGTTGATTGGCCGGACAAAAAGTAAAAAATAAAAATAAAAATACATTGTACTAAGCGCTTCAAACACAAAACGTAGAACTCACAAATTTTATAACAAAAAATATTTCTTATGATTTTATATAATGGCAATAGAGAAGAAGTGGTTGATCTTCGAAAAATAAATTGAAGGAAAATAAATTCCTTAAACATTAATTTCATAGTTTTTAACTTGAAAATTTTAAGGGTATATATAAAATTTTAGTTAAAATTTTATGATTTAACCCTTAAACTTTAAAACTTTTTAACATGACCCTGCCAGCAGTTTTGCTACCAAAGTCATTTCCAAAGACAATCCTCACAAATTTCAACAACCAACTTTACCAACATCACATAATGGACAATTTTCCATTCACAAGAAGTTAGCAAACCACCCACATGCCCACCCACTTTCCATAACTCTGACATATTTTTTAAAATAAACAACTACTTACATCCAGCGAACCCATAAAAATAAGAATCATTATGGAGCTCTACTTTAACAAATTGATATAAATTCATACTACAATATAGAAGAATGAAGACACTTCATTAAAGTCTTCATTACTCAATCTTTGATGGTCCAATCTACGACCATAGTCTTTAAAGCCATCCGAAAGTTTCAAATTCTTGCGTTATCTAAGATCTCTTTGACAAACACTCTTTGCGCGTTTAGGTTCACAAGTTGATGGGCTTTCATAAGTTATTCGAATTTAGGTTAGCTAGGCTTGAAAAAAGTCAGGTGCAATTGGGCATGTATAATGGACCTTTTAGCAGTCATAATCGGTGTTAGTAGCTGACTTTGTTGTGTTATTTTGGATGTGTGGCTGGGAACTAGAACGCAGATTTGACCATTATGCCAAATACTTCTGCATATATTAATTGATGACTATGGATCGATTTCTACACGGCCTAACATATTCATGGGAATGATGAAGACGTTTTGTTGACATGAATTCTTGATTTTCAAACTAATTTTCAAGAATATATACACACTAAGTATATCCACATACTTACCATACATTATGTTTGTATGTATGTATGTATAGATGTACGTGTATTTGTATGTATAGATGTACGTGTATTTGTATGTATAGATGTACGTGTATTTGTATGTATAAATGTACGTGTATGTGTATTAAATGGTTAGTGGCTAGTTGACCAAGAGAAACAAGTTGCACATTTATTCATATGTATGTATGTGTGTATGTATGTCTAGTTTGTATTAATGTATATTTACTAAATGACATGTAAGCTAATGATATCAAAGTATTAAAATAGTCTTTTTTGAAATGGGCAAATGTTTTAAATTTCATTTAAAATAAATAATGTATATTTAAAAATAGAATTAATCTGCTTGCGAGTTCGATATTACAAAAAGACAATTTAATATTTCATTAAGAGTTAAATGCCTAAAAGTACAATGTGTTCGAAGCTAATGCAAATCCTATATGTTCAAATGAGCAATAGAAATGAACAGTAAGGTCCAGGTTTTTATACACAGGGTACAAGTTTTGATGCGAGTTTCTTTGGTTTAAAGTTTTGTCCCTTGCAATTCTCATTTAGAGAAAGAGTGAGAGAGAGTGGGTATGAGGGGGCAAAGCTCTTGGTTTCCTTGACCGCTGGTCGTCCGTTAACCCCTAAACAGACGTCGTGAAGCTGGTGGCCATTCGATTTGCATGGGTCTTCTGGTCGTCCGTTACCCCCTAAACAGACGTCCGTTACCCCCTAACCATGGTTGCTCCTTCTCCTCTGTCTCTCTCTGATTTGCTCTGTTTTTGCCGATTGAAGTGTTAGGGTTTTCGGATCCGCCTTTAGTCTAATGCTGATCTTTTTTGGGTGTTTCTAAATAGATGTTCTTATGTGATGTATCTAAAATTTTGTGGTTGGGTGATTAGTTATCTTGATGATTATGAGGATTACCTCATTTAAGACTTTTTGTTTGGTGATTTTTAACGTCGATGATGATGGGTTTTCCTCATCTGAGACCGTTGCTTTGGTGTTCATCTTGGTATTCATTCCTAGTTCTATTTTGTATTCATGCTTGTTGTCCTGATTCTATTGTTGGGAAAATTATTTTATCGATTATGGTTAAGAAACACAGCTACAATGACGACATTTCAAGTTGATAATGATGATGTTTTGTTCATTTGAGACATGAGCTCGTGATCCTTTTCTTGATTTGTTACTGTATAGTATAATATCGGAGTGTGATGATAAGACATCAGTTGCTTTGGCATGGCAGCTGTTTACGATTAGCAACTTTAATGATAGTATATTTTGAGCCCCGTCCATAACAAGTGTATTGCGCGTTTTAAGAACCCGTGTTCCTTTTGTTGCTCTGTTAGTGTATTGTATAGTATCGAGCTGTGATGATAGAAGATAATAACATTGGTTGCTTTGGCATGACAATCATTTACGGTTAGTTGCCTCTTCCGAACCGATCCATTAGACGCGCATCACGCGTTGTGAATACTACCTGGTTAAATTTAAGAGGTTTTTAAAAGTTACATGTGAAATCAATAATAATCCTACTACTTTAATAAAATGGTAACTATGATTGTCACATGTTATTTTGTAGATCCATTTAATTTCACATGTCATCTTAACATGTAATAATAAATATTTTTCCCATCTAAAAGAATTAAATTTATCATTTTTGTATTAAAATTTTTAAATACACATTTTGTTTTCAAAATTAACGAGATATAAATTAAAACCCTTACATTTTAAACTAAATAACATATATCTCTTACTTTTACTCCTAGCAAATTTTATTGGTTAATTTTTAAAATTATTTTCTTATCAAATCTTTATTTTTTGAAAGACAAAATAAATCATAAATCATAATTCTAAAATAAATGCTTACTTTAAGATTGTATAGTACCATTTAAAAACACATCAATTATAATATTTTATATGCTTTTTCTATAGAAACTACTATTAGTAAAAACAAAGAATTGAATTTAGAAATTAAAATAAAATACTATTAAAAGAGATAATTAAATTAGACATCAATATTTTCAACTGTCTTTTATTTTATCATCGTCTCTTTTTCCTTTTTCTTTTTTATTTGTTACCATCAACAAAATCATTATTTTCCAAAATTTAACATGTTTTTAACTAATTTTTTAAACGTGTTCTTATTTCATTAGATATATTTTATTTTATTTTATAAGTGGTTTTTTTAATTTATTAGATAAGGTTTTTTTTTTCAGTTTTCTTTTTATTCACTTTTATTATCATATTTTTTATTATTGTAGAACTCTGTAATCAAGTTTATTAAGATATAGAGTAGTCATTTTTTAATTTGGAATTTAAAAGGTTCTTTTGATTATTTTTGCATTGTCAATAGTATGTGAGCGTAAATTTAATATTGAATTCAACTAAATATGTGCATGATTATATGCTATAATTAATATGAAAAAACATCATGAACCCTTCTTTCTATGAGACTCTTTCTTTAGTAATTTTCCAATGCAATTTTTAGTTACACCAATATATTTTACGTTTTTTGTCATTTACAATTGCTTGAGACGAGATTAGTCAATATTTTATTTTTTTAATTGTCACGTTAGGTTATTAATTAAAATTTTAACCTCATGTACATATCTCATACAAAAATTTGATATAATTGTTTATTACTTATAATTTTTACTCATACGTAATTTTAATCGTATATTTTAAAATATCGTTTTATAATTAATAAAATTTTATTTTATTTATTCAATTTGTGTAATACACGGGTTTACTAAAGCTAGTTGATGATATACTACCTCACGTTAACAAAAAATTCTAATTGACACGTCTTTATTAAATCATACGGATAGCCTTACTAAGCCACTTTTCTTTTCTTATTAGTTAACGTGTCTATTAATCTATTTAGAATAGAAAAATGATTATAATTGTGAAAGTTCAAAAATTATTAACTAAGAATTTATAGTTTTAATGAAAATCTTTTCAACTTGTAACATTACTTAATGATTTGCATGTTTACGTACGACTTTAGTGTATGTGGAGTAAATTAGCCGTTGACTTCTTGACCATATGAGAATCCCCCCTGATGGCGAACTCGAGTGATGATATATTGATATGAAATTCAACTCTCTAAATTATAAACTTTTGTTTTTTCATATATTATACCCTTTTGAAGAAAAAATATAAAGAAATACACAAAGAGATAAAAGAATTCTAATTCAAACAACAGCCGGTTAAAAATAGATGAAGCGATGTGTTTAATGAGCAACACTTATCTATAATATTTCTGCATACGCTATCTGTATATTATAAAGGTTCTATTAAAATCATATAACAAGTATTTTAAAGGCTATCTATATATAAATTTGAATCCGCTTATCAATTCCCATACAAAAAAACATCTTTGAAAATTTAAAACTGAAAACTACATGTCACATATAAGATATGTTGACAATAGAACTTAAGAGTGTTTTAGACATTTACAACCTTATAATTGATATTAAATCTTAAATCTACCGGTATTTTGTTATTTTGTAATTTTCTCGGCAAGTTTATTTTTTGCAGCAATATGTATAAGTGTATAACACCACGAAGTTCATATGATGCTAGATGTCCTCTAATACTATTTACAAATTTTGCATAATCATAGTAAAACATTAAATATTCAGATAACCTATGTATATGTTATCTTTTAAGTTAATTACTATCTTGGCCCTCATGGTTTGGGCGATTTAATCCTATTATCCAAAATTGAATTTTTTAATATATCAACTCCTAACGTTTACACAGTCTAATTTACTCTGTTAACACTCATCACGTACCTCTCACATGAGGAACAATTCTTTCATCTCAGTCACCTAAAGAGAGTACTAATAGGTTCAACTAAAAATGTCCAATCCTTTTAGGGCTAAAATAAATTCGAATAAGATTACATTTCTATATTGGATAATGACTGAGTTAGTTGTGGCTTTAACCAAAATGCCCCCTTTACCTTAACAAGAAACACCATGCAATACATTTGGATACCAATAAAACAAGTATTAATTACTATTTTCTAATAACTTAACACCTTATTTAGCAATCCATACTAAACAAATAATGAGTATTAAATAGATGTGATAAACATTCTCAATTTCTTGTCTACTGAACAAAAACACATAAAATAATTTAGAAAATGTGTTTAACTCTTATGATGTTTACTCAGCAACTCCTTCTTCCTAAGAAAACTCTGGAGTTAATTACACGATTGGTTCCTGTGGTTTACTCATATTGTAATATTGATCTCGATTTTTAAGAAACTACAGGTGTGATCCTAACTGTTTACCTAACAATAACGATTGGTTCATATCACTAACTTCTGTTAAGTTTTTCAGTTAAGTGAATGTAAAAAACTAAAATACCCCTTAACTAAAAAACAAAACATTTATTATAGTATTTTTTTAAATTTTGATGTATTTTGGTATTTTTATCTTCACTTAACTGAGAAACTTAACATATGTAAGTGTTAGGAAGAATTATGTTACGATTTGACAAACAATTAGAACCAATGATTTAATTTCTCAAAAGTTGGAATGAATCCTACAATATAAGCATAATAGAGAGACCAATCGTGTAATTAACTCAATACTCTTGCGAGCATTTACAGATAAATAATCAATATTTTGCATTTTAAAATAAAAATATCTTTTAATGAAAAGATTAGTTACTTTAACGCTTTATTCCGTTAAAGTCCGGCCTACGTGCCTTTTAATTTTCCCTCTCTATTTAAACCCCACCTCAAACCCACATCTCTAATTCAAAACAACAACTCACTCCAACAGCAATCTCTTGACCACCGCCGTCGCCACCACCACCACCACTGTAACCACCACCGTCACCACCACCACCACTGTAACCACCACCGTCACCACCACCATGTCTTCTGCTTCTTTCACATGTTCTCATTGTTCATCTAAGTCCATAATGGATGAAAACATCAAACGTGCAGAGGAAATCATCCACAAATGGCAAATAGATCCCCATTCTTCCTCCAAATTCATCTCCATCTTCCATGAAAACACTAGAGACACCACACTCTTCTTCAATTGCATCACACAATTGCACAGAGCTATGCATTTCCTCGCCTCAAACGACTTGAAATCATCGATGCTCCCAGTTGCTCAGAGACTGATGCAAATCGCAATGAAACGATTGGAGAAAGAGTTTCAAGTAATCCTATTCGATCATCGTGAAAACATGAAGAAGCCTCAATCAGTTTCTGACTCTTCTTCCAAATCATCACGATCCACCATCGATTCGGATGAAGAACGAAAACTACAGATCTCACTTTATGACGTTAAGCAACCTTCGGCAATTACAACTTCAAATCTCCGATTGATTGCTGATACGATGATCAGTTGTGGTTACGCTAAGGAATGTATCGGAGTGTACACAATCACACGAAAATCAATGATCGATGAAGCTCTGTTTCGTCTCGGAATCCAGCAATACAGTCGATCTCACATCAAAACGATGATAAACTCTTCGCATTTCAACAATCACGTCAAAATCTGGTTGAATGCCGTTCAAATCGCGGTGAAAACAATCTTCCGCAAGGAAAAATTTCTCTGCTATCATGTCTTCAGTTCATACGCATCAATCGGAGACTTGTGCTTTAAGAATTCGACGAAAGACGGAGCCCTAAATCTCTTCACGTTTCCAGAACTCATCGCAAACAGATGCAAACGACTGAAATCGGAATCAATCTTCGTGATGATGGACTTACACAATTCGATCTCCGATCTCTGGCCGGAGATCGATTCAATCTTCTCGAGCGAATCAGTATCATCAGTGAAAATACAAGCTCAATCAAGTCTCCACAAACTCGGTGATTCAGTAAGAACATTTCTCAACGAACTGGAATCATCAATTCAAAAGAATTCATCGAAACTTACAGTCACCGGAGGTGGAGTTCATCCGTTAAACATTTCAGTGATGACGTATCTATCATCTCTCTCCGATTACCGCAGCGCCCTAAGCGGTGTAATCGTAGATAACTCGTCGTTCAAGGAACAATCATCGTTTCTCAAATCCTACCTCGCCTGCCTGAGCTCCGGCGACCTTTCACCGGCGGCAGTCTCCGTCAATTTCGCGTGGATCATCCTCGTTCTCCTCTCCAAACTCGACGGAAAAGCAAAATTCCACAACTACGTAGCGTTATCATACCTCTTCCTAGTGAACAACCTCCATTTCATCATCGAAAAGGTGCAATCAACGAATCTGAAGTTCATTCTAGGAGACGAATGGATAACCGAACACGAGAAGAAGCTGAAGGTGTACGTATCAAGCTACGAAACAATGTCATGGAACAAGGTGATTTCATGCTTGCCGGAGAATGCTCCTGTGTCGCCGGAGATGGCGAGGGGGTGCTTCAGGAGGTTGTACTTCACGTTTGAGGAGGTGTACGGGAATCAGACGTCGTGGATAGTGGTGGATGAGAAGATGAGACGTAAGATGAAGGCGTCGATCGTTGAGAAATTGGTTCCGGCGTATGAGGAGTTTTATGAGAAGCATTTGGTGACGTTAGGTGAAGACGAGAGGTGTATGAAGATGTTGATGAGGCTTTCGCCGGAAAATATGGCGAAATACTTGTCGAAGCTTTTTCCGGCGACATCGACGGTGTTAAGAAGCTTGCCGACGACGTATTCATCGGTGCTGTTAGTGTGACAACGATGATGGTGTCTTCTGGTGATTCAGTATACAATAACAAGTTGATTTGATTTTGCATTTGTTTAACATGTTTAGACGAGTATTAGTGAATTCTAAGTGTATATAAGAAGAATAAACGTAGTATTCCTACTGATATAAGTGAATCATGTTTGTCAGGATGATTATTGTATGGAACTGATATATTAAGGTTTTTTTGATTCACATATCGTGTAAAATTATAAAAATAAAATAAAATGCAGTTTATAAAAAAATAAATGACTGTTTACTCTGGTTTACAGATGTATAAACTTTAATTTAGAAAGAGATGATGCATGTAACCCTAGATTAAACATAAATATTAATAATACAAGATAAGTTTCTCTATAATGAATGACAGCAATGTATTATATCAATTCAAATCAACAAATCAAATGGGGACATAATACAATCTTATAAAGACCTTCTCTAGAAGAATGACCAACTTATTGAATCGAAATAAAAGTAGCAACAAAAGCATTACGGTAATCATTTACATGTATATGAAAACAATTGTCTAAAGTCTAGTAAACCAACAAAGCAAAATTTTACAAGGGATGAGATCGGTATTGTACTGGTACGAAACTGGTATAGTAGTATAGTACTGAAAATACCGATACGGTGATACCAAAAAAGATAGAAGCTATAAACCGAATACCTTACTCATGTTGTTGGTTGATCGATACCATTGGCGAAGTATAGTGGAGACCGGGGGGCACCGCCCTCCCTCTTTTTTTAATTGGTGGTGTTAAATTTTAGGTCTGGTAGTGTAAAATTTTATATAAATATCAAGTTCAACCCTTTAAGAAAATTAAATTCTTCACCGCTCCCCTTACATGAATATTCAAGCTCCGCCACTGATCGATACCAAGGCAATACTATTGAAAATAGCAAATATATGGACACCGAAGTGTACCGATACCTACAACATGATAAAATGAATACGGGTACCGGACCGATGGTGTCAAGTGCTTACTGGTATGATGGTTGTGATTGCAAGGAAACGAATTAAGTAGACATGAAAATAGAAGAATGTACCATGTAATTGTTCGTCTTCAAGAGGCTCTTGCAGTCTTACCTCAAACCACCATGCCCACCACCCCAAACGAAAAACTGCCGAAGCCACTCTGTCGTTCGAATCCCTTTAAATTTTAATTCCTTTTTGAATAACTGAAAGCCCAAGAATGTGCAGCCCATTTGAGCACTCCAGCTCATATTACTTTAATTTTTATCCACTGTGCAGCCCAAGACTGTGCAGCCCAAGACTGTGCAGCCCAAGACTGTGCAGCCCAAGACTGTGCAGCCCAAGACTGTGCAACCCAACATGTACGTCCTTGTGAGTTGTGACCATTTAACTTATCAAATAACTAATTGATTATGCCATAAGACTATTTGTGATCCACTATTATAATCTTTTCAATTTCAATAATCAATATAAACTGCTTGAAGTCGATGATAATAGCGCATAAAAGTGACATGACATTTGATCCGTTGACCGTTTATACATCTTTCTTTCTTTAGGTTTAACGAAAGTGTGACTTTTTTCAAACTTATCTATACTATATATAAAGCATATGAGATGGGTATTTTAAGATACTATAAAATTAAGAACAAGTACTTAATTCAATACATAAGATACAATCAACTTTGAGGGTAAAATATGATTTATAACATTATTTACATATTACTCCTTACAATTAGTTATATAATAACCTTACACTTACTAACATTTACATAAAATTTTTCATTATCTACCCATAAATAAATATAAAACTTAATTTGTTTAAGATGTCAACTATATCTTTTAATTTATCATATTTTAAAACTTTTTGAGACTATAATTGTAACTTGTGTTTTTTTAAACATTTTGGTGTATATTTTTTCCTGAACCGATCTGTATTTTATGAGGTACAATAAGTTAATGCGTAAATATACAAGTAGTCATACATAACCCATTTATTTGGTATTTAAAATTTTAGATTAGAAAAAACATAATAGACTTTTATAAAAATACTATAACAATAACAAAATATTAGAAACACACGCCGGATGTAAATGTTATCCGCTGCATTGCGCGGGCACCCTTCTAGTAAATATAAAAACAAGTCAAAGCAGTATATTATATACAAATTTAATGCATTTTACTGAATAATTAGCATACAATTAAGTGTGTATAAAATGTACTGATTAGGCACCATGCATCAGTCTCGCACCAAACCAAATTGGGCAGTTAAAGTTCGTGGCAATTTAGTCGCCTCTTTTTGCACCCACCTTTGCACATTTTGCTATTTTTTTAATTTAATGCATTCTAATATTAATTTTATTTTAAAAAAAGTTATTTTAAAATAAGTAAAATTTTAATATATACGAGTAGGTTTTAAACTTATGGGTCACCTTGCCCTACGCGTGGTTGATGAGGTACTTTTTGATTTTGTAAATATGAAAATAATGATATAGTTTGTAAACGACTTGATTTTCAATAAATTTTTACTTGTCATGTCACAAAAATAACAAAATGACCATTTAGATGCGGTGAGCGTTGCATGGGTGAAATAAATGATGAATTGAATATTGTTGATCTGACGGTTAAGTGGCAAAATATGTTGCAAAGCAAAAGAAGATAATTGCAAATAGTCTTAAGGCAGTGGGTATGTTTTTTTTTCGTTTCTCTAATACCAGACACTTATAACTAACGTTTTCTCTATATTTCTGTCTCTCTTGTATAAATGTCAAATTAAATTTCCTCGTCCATTCGTGTACATTTTACAATCACTGCTGTCCCTCAAATTTTCTTAAAAGTAAAAATAAATATATATAAGAAAAACTAAATTCTATTAATGTAAAAATATTTACTAAAATAATAAAAATAATATTACTAGAATATAAAACACTTGCCGTCGAGGTTAGGGGTGTATATGCAGACTCTCAAAATATGCCGCACGAGGTTCACATTTCTTGGCAATGCAATTTCCTCAATGTATTTCCATTTACTTTGAGACCTTTTGATGTGTAAATGATGTGAAAAAGGAATAAGTTTAATATGATATTTGTATAGATTGAATTTTAATCTTTTTTAGGTTATAAAACTGTTGGGGGAGGGGATTATTAATATGGAGCCATTGCACGAGTTTAAAGGGCACATATACCGATGCTCACCTCACCGCCTAGGTAACGTCTGGAAGTGTGGCGGTGTTCCCTGGCGTGACTAGGCGCCACCTCTCCCTCCCGATCCCTTATTGAGTCGACTCCTTTCACCCTTTAGCTATCTTCCCATCTACAACTAAAATGACCGAACCATGTTGATTATATATGAGATTAGACATTTCTCACAATCCAACATATGAAATTCTCCTGCACGTGAGACTTATCATTCTTGATAAGATTTGTCACACTGTCCCAAACCAACACAAGATATGTGACTCATATAGGACGTTAAATAAATGTCTAACTAGCTATTAAACACTTCCTTTATAGAATTTTACTTAAAAGTTTGTCTCATGTTTGTGAAACAAGAGAATAAATTAATTCAATTAATTTAGTTCAATTTTAACCTTAGATAACAGAATAAGATTGTTATTGTATGCATCGGTAACGTCACATACGTAAATATCAATTGCAAGAAAGCTTACGATATCCAGTTGTTAGATTAGATGAAAAACAAAAGTAAGAAGCCAGTAATTAATATTCATGACTTAATTGCATTTAGCCAAAACAATTAACATATCCCAGTACTCCATAATTGGTCAAACTTTGAATAAGTAGACCAACAAATTTCTCCAACTTGCAGAAAAAGATTCAACTCTTATGGCCATAAAGGTTACTTGCTTATTACATTAGCACCAAGAATACATAGGCCAATTTTAGCACAACTGATCATACATTCACTAGTTTCTCACATACATAAATATGTACATTGACTAAAATTTAGCAATAACAATAGCTTAAATAATAATACTATAAATTATAAAAAAAACACTAATAATAAAAGGTAATAACGAAGAAATAGTGAATAAAAAAATATAATTCATACAATAAAAGCACAAATAACAAAAATTATAATGAAGCAATAGATTTAAAGGAAAAAAACAAAAATAAACTGATGAGAAACAAAAACAAAACACCAATGGAAATAATAAGAGAAAGAGCTGAAGGCGTGGGATTTATGCCGCTGCTTGGAGTCGAACTTGCGTGGGTTATGAAAGCAATTAAGAAGCTACCTTGCATTTGGTTTTCATCTCCAATGTATAATGTATAATGTAAAGTATACATGTTTGCAGATGTTACTACTTTCAACAGTAACTATGATTATGCCATTATGCCACCATGTTTCCTGAGACAACCTTGGTATATAATAACAAACATTCTTTTTTTCTTATAGTTCACATTTATTTTTATAGTAAAAAGAAATAATATTGTGAAATGACAAACTGGATAATGGTCGTATATCAACTAATAAAGGCTTGACATCAATGTTTAAAAAGACAGTGGGGGCAAAATTAGATACAACTAGATTTTGATGCAAGTTGGAGTCAATAATTTCTGAGAAATAATTCAAACTTTTTTAATATCCACTAAATATTTTAATTATATTATGAGGTTCTTTTGAATTAGATCCTTAAACGCGAAGAAAAATGGGTGGTAATTAATTCGAAAAGGCTCATGACTACATTATTGGTATATGGATATATGGTTGACGTTTACCGGCACCTACGTGGATACTTATTGTAATTCATTTTTTCAATCGTACTAAAACTATTATAAAATATAAGACCTATCATATATTGATTGATTGTATATGCAACGAATGAAAAGTTTATTGATCGAATGGAGTAATGGATCTTTTAAAGGCTTGTATGTTAGGAATAACATCTTAGATTCGTAATGATAGTATCAAAGCCAACCAACAACAGATCTAGGTGATGTGGCCGGGTGGGGTCGCCCGCACCCATGAAATTTTAATTCTTTGGTTTTTACAAACTAAATAACATATATTTTTAATTTTCTTATAAAGCTAACAACTATTTAAACAGTTAAGCTTATTACTTCATTAAATTGTATAAATTCAATTATTCCCAACAATTATTTCAAAAATTAAGTTAACTGAAGCAATAACTCAAGTATTCAATTAACCTAATAATTAATAAACATTTTAAGAATAATTTACAAAAAAGTTAAATGTATTTTACATCCTTGAGACTTTTAAATAAATTGTCATTTGAATCCAAAAGTTTAAAATTTGTCATTTGCATCCAAAAGTTTCACAAAAGTTGTCATTTAAATCTATTTAACTACTCTTAGTTAACGCTGTTAAGTTTTCCGTTAAGATTTCTAAATTAGAGGTATTTTAGTCAAAACAAATACAAAATATAAAATCATCTCTACATGATAAGTTTTAAGCATTTAGTCTCTTTTAATTAATCACCATTGCGATTTTAATTACCAGGAATGATAATCTACATTTCTTTCATGTAATCAATAAAGGCATATCTAGACATTATTTTATATAAAGGTTGTCTGTGTTCGCGGGTTCGCCATTGGGTTTACCCGGGTGACCGGGCTTAAAAATTATTCGTTAGCCGTTCAAAAAAAAAACTAACAGAAAGTAATTTATTTCTAACTTAACAAAACATACAATATATATATATATATATATATATAGATAAACAAACAAGTCATATAATATATATTATTTAAATTATAACCATAAAAGACAAATTATCATACAAGTATAAAAACAATATATAAAATAATATTAACTGTCTATGAATAATAATCATAAAACATCAATCATCCTAATTATAATCAAGCTTTAAACAAAAGAAAGCTATGTAAAATATAATAAAACGTGCAAAAGTAACACAATAACTAAACCAAGGTAGGACAAAATAATAAAATACGATTATAAAGTCAAATCATAACTACAATTATGAAAAGAGGCTAAACATATAAAAACCTTCACGTGAGTTGGTTTTTTATGTTGTACTTTTTTTAAATTAAAGTAACTCTCATATTGAAAACTTAACGAAAAAATTAACTGTGTTAGTTAACGTAGACAAATGGATTCAAATAATAATTTTAATAAAACCTTTGGATGCAAATAGTAATATTTTAAACTTTTAGATTCAAATAACAATTTTATTAAACCACAAGGACGTAAAAGGCATTTAACTATTTACAAAATTACAATATCAAGGCAACTAAAGATACTATTTGTTTAATTACAAGTTTGTTTTTTATTATTTGAAAAGTTATTGCCTCCCCAATACCCAACTGCCTAGTTTTCACAAGATTCATTGTCGGAGCCACATATTGTCGTCAACTGCTCTTTACATTGTATTTGTTATATATTAAAAAAAAATATTTTTTAATGCTTTTATAGATAATGTAGTGGCTAGATTTTAAAAACTAAAACTAATGGAGAGCAAGTTTAAAGATACTGTATTTCAATTATGTATTTCTAATTGTGATTGACGCGTATTATTTTTCATGTATTTGAAATTTAATTTGGTATTATATGACCCTGATCACCCCGAACCTAAAAAGGTAGAACTTAACAACAGACATAAGACCATTAAAAATTTTCGACTCTTATGAGAAAAGTTTCTGGGTTTGTCACCGGAGCCAACTCAAAGAGATGACCCACGAAGTGCGTTGGCTATTAATAAGATCGTATGCTACGAACTGGAACCATTATAAAATAAAAGACATGTCTCACACATCGGTTGTGAGGCAACATATAAGACATTTATAGACCTGTTGAACTCGCTTACCAATAATAAAAAATCTTTTGAAAATGGTTCTCCACTTGAGGTGGCATTCGCCATTAGAAAATGTACCAACACAAGGGGCAATCATGTATTTGCCTAGAATCATTTTTCAGACTAAATTTAACGTGAGTTGAAGATAATATGTGGGAGTTTTGACGGTTGAAGATTATTTAACGTGCATTAACTCGCCTCTAAAATAGATAATTGTTGACGTCTACGTCTCACATGATGGTGCAAATATTAATATTGTACCTTTTATTATGATGGGCCAATTTTTAGGTAATATTAATATTGTACCTTTTATTATGATGGGCCAATTTTTAGGTATTTTTATTATGAAGCCTTTAGGCTATATATGAATAGAGATAGATTTCTCTAGTTTTATTGTTTTTTCTATAAAATCTATTTTACAAGTGTACATCAACAATCATAGCACGATATTGCTAGACCGTTGGGATTCAAAAAGTAAAGCTATAGACAAGGTGGCTCGACTATATAAAAAATAAGACGATCACTTAGGCTTACTTTTTTTGTGGCTTTCAGTTTTATTGATTATATACTAGATCATATATCATTTTTGATTGTTTGAGTTCTGTTTCGGAATTTTTTAGTCTTATGGTACATGAAAAAGTGTTAAAATAAGGAGTTTGTCATTTATCGTTGTGATTTATCTACACAAATTCTATCTTAATAGGTTATACGAGGTTTTTGTTCGGTTTTCAATTTTGACAATGAAAACAAACAATCAATATATTTAAATTTATTTTCTTCCACTAAAACTCACTTCAACTTAAATACATATGATTGTGTGCGTTTTAGAAATAATTTACAATGCATGTCTGTAATTAAATTTTCATATATATGTTAGATCTTAATCAAAATATATTTTCTATAAAAAAGCTCTGGTACTAGAACTTTGAGCACCTTAAAAGATTGAATTTACACTACATAGTGCGTTTGCGGGATCTTGATTTGGTTTGCACAATAATAGGCGCACATTTCTATTGTTAAATGGATAGGTTATTTGTTCACTTTATCTTCGTAGCAACTTCATGGATAAACTGAAATGCGTAAGTTAGTTAGTAGTATAAGATTCTCTTGATTCACACAACGTGTTGTCATATCACACTACATAATATACTTAAATTTGGTGACGACGGTGTTAATTACCACACTATGTCACGCTACGCTACTGATGTGCTCCAAATTATACATAAAAATCCTATCAAAATCACATCAATTATTCCTTAATATCTTACTTAAAATAATGAAAATGTACTTAAAATGTTAAATTGTGTTTTCAGGTGTTTAAAAGGGCAAGATGGACAAAAGAAACATATTTAACAAGAAATTAAAGTAATCCGAGCTTTATAGTCCAAGCATGGGGCCGTGCCTCATTAAGCACGCCCCCATGCCTTGCCAGAAACACACCCACGTGCTAAATTAACACACCCTCATGCTTGGACGTCTAACAGGACAGAAAGTATTGTCACCTAAAAGTAGACACGAGGCCGTGCCCCACCTCCAACACGGGGCCGTGCCCCATTTAGCACGGGGTCGTGTCCGACACAACCTCCATGTACGAGGCGAACAACTTTCGTAAGCATTCTACTAACACGGGGTCGTGCCTTTTAGGCACGGGGCCGTGCTTAAACATTCCAGAAAGCCTATAAATAAAAGACTAAGTTCACCATTTTTTAGGAGCTTTTGAGGGGAGAGTTACTCTGTAGAATTTTCTCATGAATCAAGATTTCAATGTCATTTGGAGGCTCGGGAGGTGTATACAACACTTGGAAGAAGCTCGGGATCGTCTAAACGTCATCTATTGTGGATTATCGGTTTGATTGTCCCATTTCACTGATAATTACATATCTATCTTCTTTGTTATCTGTTGTTATGTTCAATCTCATTATGAGCTAAACTCTTTTTATCATCCTAATCGGATGAAACTTAAGTAATTTGTGATAAACTAATGGTGCGATAAATATTATGTTAATGTTATGGTGGTCTTGGGAAAACTATTGATGAGTAACATCTACATTTGAACGGTCAGTTAAAAATTTATGGTTTGTGATTGTGATTGTCATACAAGGTTGAAAACCGTATGATTAACTTTCATTTGCCAAACTGGTCTTCATAATAAATCCATAGCTAATGAACTGGAAATGGTTATTATAAATCATATCACTTTAACATTCGGATCATTTGCAGATTCCCTTTTATTAGTTTGAGAAATCTTTAGTAACTGTTATGGTTTTCTAAAATTAATGGTATGTTAGGAAAGAACTTTATCAACTCTCTTTTTAACATTAAGTTATGTTTTAATCATATGTCAAATAGGTCACAAAAGATTTACCTATATTACTAGGGCTTTGATTTAAGCAGTAAAACTCAACCTGACGTGATTCTAGTCACTACGGCAGCAGGATAGACGAGAAATCGCGCCAGCTCATCTTTATAAACATTAACATAATTACATTAATTCATATCTAAAAATCACACCACCAATTTATTACGGTTACATAAATGGAGTATAATTAGGATGATAATTTTTATTCACTGGTTTTAAATCCAAACGCTTCAAATCTTAGTTTACTTTAGTTTTATCATTGTTTTTAAACCCTAAAAATCTTTCCAATGCAACTTATCATTTTCTTTAACAAAAACTAAATCTGATAGTTAAACGTTAAGTTTGTTGAGTAAGCTAAGTGTATACACGGATTGATACTCGGTTCTTACCAATACTATATTACCACATGACAGGTACACTTGCATTTTATGTATGTGGTATGATACTAGTAATAACCATTTAAAACTGAATCTGTGCGATAAATCTTTATCAAAACATATATACTATCCGCACCCATCAGCTACTATACCACGCACACATAATCAACAAACACAAACTCACGACAAGTGCATGCCATAAAAGCGAAAAGTTACAATGTTAAGGGGGATGGCTGCGGGCTGCGGTGTCGGGCAGCGCCCAGACTCGCCGTAGCCTCACGACGCTTGCCCTCGTCCACACTTAAAGTTATATACTAGGTCATTTGTTTTTTTTTTTTTTAAGTGACACATTCCATTAAAATAAAAGCAACTTCTCAACTGCCAATAATTCGGCCTTTTATTTCGTCCGCTAACTGCATTTAATTATTTAAGTCTAAGTCCATTTCAAAAATTAAAATTTGACAGCCATGCGATACATATATAAACTACATTTAATAAACTCGTGTAGTAGCTGAATAAAAGAATATTAAATAAAATAAAAAAAATTTAACTATAAATTGATATTGTAAAACAAGAGATTATTGAAATCTATAATAAATAAAATAAGAATTTTATTTTAAAATAAAAGTTTAAAACATGTTACACTTTAAACTTTCTTCTATAACTCTAATTTTAATTATTTGTTGTTTATAAAAAAATAACCTTTTAAAAAAATAAATTATAAAATATTTGATATTTGTATTTTTAAAAAAGTTAGATGTTTTAAAAGTTTTCTAATTTTTATGAAAGATTATTTCCATAGAAATAATATTATTAAAAATATCTCTTGTTTAATTTTTTAAAACTATTTTAATCTAAAAAATTAAATAATATTATTAGTAATGAATATGATTATTAAATAGAAGAGAGAAGCGGATAAAATTTTATAGAGAAGTAATATTATAGCTTATACCTTTTAATATAAACACCATAAATTAAATAGTGCTTTTTCACCTAGTGTTAAGTCTCATAAAATAATAATGGGTGGGTTTAAGATTAGATTTAACGAGATTTGTGTTTTTGTCGTTAAAAGATAAACAAATAACCTTCAACTGTACTGTTTATGAAAGAAATGCTTATTTAAAAGTGATTATGTTATAACATCGTAAAAGCACATGATTCCTCTCTAGCAGTGATTTTGAGTTTGAGTTCTATTTTAGGTGGTTTCTTGTTATAACCACGTTAAAGAACATATTCAACTAAATTTGTGAGTGTTTACGAGCCTCTATGAGTTTTCTGATGATATGTTTTCATCGTTTACTAAAGGAAAAACACCATCGCTTGGGGCGCTTGTATCTTCTAGTTTTGGAGATGATAAGTTAAATTAATTATGGTCTACTTCAGTACAGGCTACCTGACATAAAGCCATAAATGTATGTTGATTGCCCGTTTATAAATATATTGATGGTGTTGACGTACATGCATAAACACGTACATACAAACACATAGTGATCATCAAACCTCAAATGTTGCTCGTGATATTAGCATGTCTCTTGGTAGTGTCTATTGTATACCTCTTTTATCAATTCATTGAACAAAAAAGAAACGAATCATGCTACATGATGCATTACGAGTGCTTCAAGCCACCTGATGACCGTAAAGTCTCCACCGAATTTGCGGGGGAAATGATGAAGCGATGCAATTTGGGGCTCGAAGAGTACAGGTTTCTGTTGCGAGCTATAGTTAGCTCTGGCATCGGTGAAGAGACCTACGGTCCTAGAAACTTCTTCTTGGAACGTGGAACAAACTCCACCCTAAGTGACAACATGTATGAAATGGATGAGTTTTTTACGGAAACCTTAGATAGACTTTTTAGTAAATCTAAGGTTTCTCCACGAGACATTGACATACTGATTGTTAATGTCTCAGTACTCACTTTACTGCCATCACTAACATCACGTATAATCAACCATTACAAAATGAGAGAAGATGTTAAATCTTTCAATATCACGGGAATGGGATGCAGCGCGAGTTTGATCTCAATAAATCTCGTTCAAAACATGTTCAAATCTCATCGAAACAAATTCGCCCTCGTCTTAACCTCAGAAGCAATCTCGCCAAATTGGTACTATGGGAAAGAAAGATCTATGATCCTCACCAACTGTTTGTTTCGGTGCGGAGGTTGTTCGATGCTATTAACCAACAAACCGGCTCTACGAAAGCAAGCCAAGTTCAAGTTAAAGTGTTTGGTTCGAACCCATTTGGGATCAAGCGATGAAGCTTACACATGTTGCAAGCAACAAGAAGATGACAAAGGTCACATAGGGTTTTACCTAGGGAAAAACCTACCCAAAGCGGCAACACGAGCTCTAACCCAAAACTTAAGTGATATAGCACCAAAGATTTTGCCTTTAACCGCGATATTTCGATACATTTTGCTAGCAAATATCCACAAATTTGGTGCCAAGTATTTGCACATTGGGGTTAAAAATAAAGTGAAAATGAACTTTAAGTCGGGTGTGGACCATTTTTGCTTGCACCCGGGTGGGAAGGCTGTGATCGAAGGGGTGAAACGGAGCTTAGGGTTAGCCGATGACGATATGGAGCCATCCAGGATGACGCTGCACCGATTTGGTAACACGTCAGCGAGTAGCATGTGGTATGTTTTAGGATATATGGAGGCGAAAAAGCGGTTGAAGAAGGGAGATCGGGTTTTGATGATCGGGTTAGGATCCGGGTTTAAGTGTAATAGTTGCATGTGGGAGGTATTATATGATTTGGATGATAAGAATGTATGGGAGGATTGCATTGATAAGTTTCCACCAAAATCGCTTGTTAATCCTTATTTAGAGAAATATGGATGGCTTAACGATGAAAATGCTGCAAGTGAACTTGAAGCTATTTTAGAGTCATGATTGATTTAAATTGAAATTTGTTTTGGTAAACTAAATGATATCTTAAAGTTGTACTTTTTGTTCGTCAAATCACTAATGTTAAATATGTTGTTGGCCAGTTTGATTTGTTTGTTTATTATATTGTTTGTACAAATATTTGGTTAATTATTAAGCATTTTTATAAAATTATGATTGGTGTGAATTGTAAAATTTAGTATTGTATCATCAAAATGTGACTAGGAATGCATAAAGATGGTCCAACACCAAATTAACTAACCTTCGTTAGCCATCATTTTATTTCGGTTGCTAATCAAGTGGCAATTTTAAAAAGTTGATAAGAAATAGAGGTGATCGTAACCAAATACGATCGAAAAGTATTGTCGCAAATCATATTAGAATCGGGTATCACCGAACATCCGAAACAATCACAAAACAGTTAAAAGCGGGCAATTGTTATACTTTTACGGTTACAAAATGGTCTTTAAGATTAGGGCTCCCAACAATTAACATTAACAACATGGTGAGGTTGGCCATCACCGTCTAGGAAGCTGATTTTGAGAGGTTATTATGATTTTGCAAAATTATATTTTTAAAAAAATATTGTTATAATTATAAAACTTTATCTATCTTCAATCTCTCTCGTAGTTTATGGGTTAACACACAATTAATAAGTAATAATACAAAATCAGCATGATTAAATATAAACACAATAATAACACAAGTGACATGATACGATCAACACTACTCCCTAAACACAACTAATAAGCAAATAAACACAATTAAAATGATAAAAATAAAAGTTACCAAAATCTACTGTTTATTTATAAAACCATAAAACTAATAAACAAATCACCCCGTGTCCACATAATAAATTATTATTATTTTTTGAACACAACACAAAAACATTTATTAGAAAGACTACTAGCAACATGCTAGAGCCCAAACATCAATTACCCAAGAAGTTATTTAAATCAAAATTACACCAATGATGTCAATCTAAGTTTTTTAATCTCACCTTATATTTAGGCCACCAATACGTGTTAACTATAACTTCTTTCACTACCGATGTAGGATTCACTGATCTATTGTTAAATATCAAGTCATTTATGATATTCCAAACATGCCACCACGTGGCCATATAAATGCAACGGATAATGGTTCTTGGCTTCCGGTTGCAAGTAAAGTTGTCCAAGTCAATCATCGCTTGACAAATTGACGAATGAATCTGCATTAGACCTCCACACCATGCTTTAATCCTAGCCAAACAAACATAGCCATGTTACATAGAAAAAGGGCATGATCAACCGATTCATTGTGACTGGAACATAAGCTACATTCCAAGGAACCCAACTCCACCCCACGTCCTAATAAAGGAGTGTATTGTTATAATTATAAAACTTTATCTTAAAGGGCGTGATCAATCGATTCATTGTGGTGGCATGTTTGGAAGGTCATAAATGACTTGATATTCAACAATAGATCAGTGAATCCTACATCGGTAGTGAAAGAAGTTATAGTTAACACGTATTGGTGACCCAAATATAAGGTGAGATTAAGGAGTGTATCTTTCGTCGGTAAACCACCTAATCTAGCCTTCCAAATAAAGGAGTGTATCTTTAATGGAACCCACTTGATCCATGACATAGGGCATAAGTCCACAGGAGGTTTTTTAGATTCTATGATCTTCTCGACCGATTTAACTGAAAATTTTCTCAAATCATCTTTCATCCACCTCCATGTGTCTTCCCCTGACCTTCTATTGACAGTCTGGAACAAAGCAATCATCTGGTCTAGATCCTCCGTCTTCTAATTATTTAACCCGACATTTTTCCAATTCCATCTCCATACCAAAGAACCAGTATTTATATCCATTCTTTGAGCCACTACACAAGCCTTTTCTTTCTCAATCTCATACAAACTTAAGAACATATCTTTTAAGCAACCAGAACCCCCCCAATTTATCAATCCAAAATACAATATTATCACCCCATCTAATTGGCCCATTATTAGATTGTCCAGGTTTATGTTTTCTTTTTGGTTTTGAACCCGTTTGGATAAGTCTTTGATCAGGTCATTAACGTGCAGATCCATTCGGTCTCTTGAAATAAATTCGTCAATACTTGATATATGATTGGATGTTGACTAAGTTGGAGAATTTTTATCCCAAAAGAGGACAAAATGGGCCGTGTAGGCCCACAGAAATTTATGCTATATGGCCCAATAGCGTCTTAAAATGACTTATATAGACGTAGCCCAAACATTGATATTGAGATTAGGCCCGGTTAATGCAAACATTGTGATCCACCTTGTATTCTTGAATCTTGTAACAGCCGAATAGTTTTTATTTTTCTATATTTGAAATTACCATTTTATTTCTTATAACGCTCTTGGTTCTCAAATGTTTTCATGATCACGTTACCTTATTTTGGATTACAGTAATTGCATAACAAATAACGACACACATACTTAATTGCTTTTTTTGTGCCTATTCCTAAATAGTAAAACTTTTTTGTTTTCTAAAATTTGTTTGTTATTGTGCCCATTTAAGTTGCATGTTTAAGATAATATTTTAGATACGATTATATATGTTAGAGTCTGAACTTTAAAATATTAAATCACTAATGTTAAATATACTATCTTGAAACAGTGGTTTTAAAGTTGAAAAATTTGTAATGCTTTTTATCTTTTTTACTAACGGTAGTTAATTTTTTCTGTTAAGTTTTTGTAAATGCACATTTTACCCCTAACTCTCAAAAGGACAAAATGTGTAATTTTTATGATTCTTTTATTTTTTTTATTTGTATGCTTATTTTATTAATTTTACTTTTCATTATTTTTATATTTTAACCATTTTTTATTTTAAATACTTATCTTAAATATTATTAACTAGTTATTTTAATCATCTAAATATGAGTTATGATTAGTTTTTATTATATTAAAATATATAATAAATTACTATTCTATTTTAAAACATTCATCAGATGGCTAATATTTATTTTATAATAAACATATATTT
>BJCM01072433.1:0-10028 GCA_018326385.1 Flaveria bidentis | reverse complement strand
TTCGGAAGAACTCCATATCCTTCAGAAGTTCCATACTTAGCTTCGGAAGTCTTTTGTAAGTTGTACCGAAATTTGTCTAAGTGTTTGGTTTTGATTGCACTAGCCTTCTTCTTGATCCAACAGCGCCCCCAAATAGCCTATAAAAAATATATAGCGCTATACGACCCGTATAGTAAATTTCGACATTAACTACTAGGAAAAATTAAAGGGGCTGTCGAGAGGGGGGGTATACGCCCCGTATAGGGCTATACGACACCCCCCTCCCTATACGAAGAATATGGGGCTATACGACCTGTATAGAAATTTGAAGTATTGATTTGTAATTTTGAGGTGTCCAAATATCCACACCCTTCTATAAACTTTATGTGTTCAATATATTTTAGTGCAGGTGGCGTTATATTTGTGGAATAGTCTTGGTGCCAGCTCTCATGTAAGCATGTAAGCATTGTATATTAGTAAAATTCGTTTTATTAACTACATAGTATTATTATGTTTAGACTTTATATGCTCATAGATAGTTACAAAATGGTCGATACTCATTTTCAAGCTATATCACTTGAGAAACGTGTTATAAAAGCTGAAACATTATCGAGAACTAATATCGTTACTAAAACATTTATTGCATGAATTAATCTTGTACCATCTCATAAAAGATCCATTTCAAGTTCTATAGAAGACATTTTTTACTTTTTGGTATGTTTTGCAATAACAAATAACTTAAGTTAAGGATAATTATTATTTAGAGTTGGTCTCTAATTAAAATAACCAACTTTGTTTATTGATAGTTTTATGTTGTATTACCAAGAGTAAAGAGTAGAGAGTGAGTCAAATTATTAATATTAGACAGACGGTTATGTTACTAATAAGACAAGAAATGTTGTTTGCAAAGACTTTTAGAGATTTATAAGAAATATTTATATCTCAATGTAATTGTACATCTATTATTGCTCGTTAAAAGTAATATCTTTCATACATATGATAATTTAAGTGTTTCATCAATTACCAAACGATTGTTATTAGTTTAATCAGCCATATAACACACGGGTGATAACGTAGTGTTACATTAATACTGAGTTTCGTGACAACACGTGGGGTTAATAACTAGTTAAAATAAACTCAGTAACGGCTAAAAATGTTGATCCTAAATCGAATACAAAACAGTTGGGTTTCAATGATGGAGAGTATTATATAATGTCTATATGTCTATTCAATATGATTAAAAATCATCATACATAAAATAAATAAACAAAATAAAAAAGAAGAAAAAAATCTTATTTGCGAAAAAGCTTGTCTTGATAGTAAGAGCATCTCCAATAGAGCGTTTTTAGCCCTTAAAACGCCACATCATCCATTTTTAGACCAAGAACCATTGGAGGGTTTGTTTTTAAAAAATAGAAGTTCATAGAGATAAACACCAAAAAACATCTGACATTTTCAAAGGTGGGCCAGGGTTAGGTTTTAATATTAAAATATAATAATAATATATTTATATTAATAAAATACTTAGTTTTTCAATATTAATTGAAGTATTGGGTGTTTCAAGTCAACCTCATGCACCTGAATAGTGCCCAAGTGTCTGAATAGTGCGTCGGAGCAGTGCTCATGCGCCTGATCAGTGCTTATGCCCCTGAACAGTGCTCATGTGCCTGGACAATAAATTTAATTTTTAAAATTGAAGTTTTAATTTTTAACAATAACTTATTATTTATTAAATTTAAAGTTTAAATTTCAAATTTTGAAATTTTGAAATTTTCCTCTAAAAATTATTTAATTTTTATATTTTAAAATTTTAATAGTTTTAAAATTTCCATCCAACAAAAGACATATAAATTTTTTATTTATATTTTATATTAATATATAAGATTGATATTAAAAAATAAATGTAAAAGGTGATAATGATGTGACAATGTTTTTAACTTTTACCATTAGAGAGGTTTTTTGGGTTTTAAAAAATGAATGATTTTCTTATGTGACTGTTGGTTAGACATGTTTTTTAATATATTTTTATTTCACCATCGGTTATGGTCTAAAAATAACTTCAACCATAACTCCATCATTGAAATCATCATCATAGTGCTAGTGCTTGTTTTATAGACATTAAACTTCTCCTAACATCATTTGCATTTACCCTGTTATTTCGGTCTGATAATTAATCTGTTAATCCAGTTAACCCTTCTGGTCTCTAATTTGTCTAAATTGTTATTTTCATCCAACATTTTTTCATCCAAACACGGAAAGACGGTGGTTACATACGATCTATTGGTGTTATCATGACTCATAGGAAGACGAGCACAATAAAAATTCTTATCACTCATTTTTATTTAATATATAAATTATGTTTAAGTGTAGTCTTCACTTTACTTTTTAACTAAAAGAGTTTTAATCAAATGTTGGATTATGGTGTCGTGTCAAATTAGGGATGAACCTTTGGTATTTAACTAATACATATTTTGAACAGATACTGACTGAAAAAAACTATACATGTACCGATTTTTGTTTATTTTCAGTGACAATGCCAGTATATACCAAAAGGAACCAATTCACTACCTAGTGTTACAAATGAGTTTTTTTCTTTTACCATTTTGATACAATTTTAGTGTTTTATGTTTCAAATTCAAGATTATGAATGTTTATATAATTTTAAGACATTTTTGGATGTTTTTTATTATAAATTCTTAAACTTCTATTACCAAAAATAAAAATAAAAATAATATAAAAACCCTAAAACAGTAAGAAATTAGTAAAGTACCAAAAAACAGTTACCGATTTCAATACCAAACTAATAGATTCAATACAATATTCGCTACCTAAATTTCCACAAATTCGGTAACGGTATATTTTATACCAGTATGGTGCCAATCTCATCCATATATAAAAAATACATAGAACAAAAGTATTTAATAATTCAAAAAGTAATACGGACCATAATGACTATACGGCTCATATGGCGAAACTCGCATAGTCGTATGGCTCTACACAGCTAATTAGCGGCAGAACTTTTTGCTTCAATTTCGGTCGGACACATACTACACATATACAATAAGTTGTTTGTATTTTGATTAACGTGTCTAAATAACACATCAGGCTATCAAGGCGTACCCAAAAAAAAAAAAAAAAAAAAAAGGAGCCTCCTATCAAAAAATATATGTATACTAGCTTTAGTAAATCTATGTATTACACGGGTTTAATAAATAAAATATTAATATAATAAACTTATTCGTTACAAAATAATGTTTTAAGATATAATATGATTTAAATTACGTATAATAAATATCATAAAATGACTATAAATAATAACAGTGACATCAACTTTTTAAAATTTTATTTTTTAATTTTTTTAAAAAAATATAAATATTTTGTTTTAAAACAAATCATATAAAAATATAATTTTTAAAATTTTTCTTATTACAACTCTCAAATTTAATTATTTTTTGTTTTTAAAAAATATTACAATAATATTATTAGTAATTAAGATAATTATTTAATAGGAGAGAAATGTGAGAAACTTTTAATGAGAATGAGTGTGGTGCTTAATCTAATAGGGCGAGCTAAAGGGCTTCGTTCCTCGGATTGGGAAAAGAGATCGGGATTGAAGCGCCTTTATCTTGGTCGGGGCTTGCCACTCAGTGATAGCACGGACCTTCTCCTTGTCCATGCTTATAGTTCCAACCCTTATACAGTGGCCGAGGAACATCATTTCATGATGTTACCCACATTTATCATTTTATTGGAGTAAGAAGATTTGCAGGTTTAGTTACCATGACCATGGACCATGTCTAGCCATTAACTACATTCTTATATAAGGTTCTATATACATATTTAATTTATCATAAGAATACATAATATATATGTAGATATTATATATTATTATATTAACCAAAACCAAAAATGACTCTAATTGGTTGTACCAATAGCTCAAATTGTTGTACCTAACCCATCTAACACATCCAACATATTAGCATTTGCATACTTCAAATCTCTTGGAGGAGAGTTACCCATGCTTCTACTCAATGCAAAAGCTGGTTTCTTTTTCTTCTCTATCGCAAATTCTTGACTTCGGCTTACTCCGGGAACCAAGGTTCTCCGTTTCATCACTTCCTCCAAAAGATTTTTGTCCTCCGGTGAGATCTTAACCTGCTGATGTTGACCATTGGGATGCAGGGTCAATGACATTTTGGAAATGGGAGATCGAGTCGGGGTGTGCTTGGGTACTTTGTCTCTGTATCTCACGAGGCTAATTAATCGGTGAAGTAAGATGACTAAATCGAGTATGTAGCGATCCATTTTTTGTTTGTCTGCATGATACAATGTCTGCAGCCGGATTATGTTGTTGCTCCCTGCTGTCTTCTTCCCAAACTCGTTTCTGTTTAAAACAAAACTAGTGAGCATTAACAGAAGTGTAGTCAAGCAGAGCTGTTTGTGATATACTTGACATACGCTCGCTATAAGTTTGTATCGAGCCTCGAGCTCTAAATTGAAGCACATTTAACAAATGGGAGCTATGTATAATCAAATATGATATATAAAACTCCCATTTGTTGATATTTATATGCTCGCTAATACTTGTATAATAAAATAATATATAAGATCATGAAATAAATATTATTATATATCTAATGATGATAAAAGATGTAGCTATATATAATTAAAATCACAAGTATATAAGAAAATAATTACGTATAAATAAATAGAATAAACAAGTTGAGCTCAACTTATAGACATTGAGCTCAAAACAAGCCAAGCTCGAGCTTCATGAAGGTCAAGGTTGGTGATGAAGCTTGAGCTTGGCGATGAAGCTTGAGCTTGGCTTGGCTCCACTTATTACATCACAAGTGTTATCAATGAACATTGCAATGTTCAAGAGTTCTCGAAAAGGAAATAACAAAAGTACAAAAAAAAACATAATAAAAACGGGCAACTTACCCTGTGTTTGCCCACTCACCAACCCACCCGAATCCTTGATGTGCTCTGCCAACACACGAAAATCATGAATGATATATCAGTACCATGGAAAAAGATTATCAAAATATCGGCGTACTTTACGACTTAAAAAACGTACTTGGTAGTATCAGTAGCTACCGGAACGAGCCATTGAAGAGTCTTTTCCATTTCCGCCTTAATTTTAGGCATTGCCATCTGAAACAAACCACAATTATGCATCAAGTAAAACTTTATAATTACATTAATATAGGTTGAAACACGTCGACTTGAAACAGTTTTGGTCCAAAACTTTTTAAAATCTTCTATTAACAGTCAGTGTGCTATATATGAGTATACAAATTATATTTTTTTAGTAAAAATCATTTTTTTCAGTATAAAATGGTTTAGGAGGTTTCATGCATTCAATATACAATTTAGGTTGACTTGAAGCTAATAATTATGTTTGAACCATTGGATATAAAATATAACCCACTTTACCCCATAATGGGTCAAATTTTTTTACCTAGAAAGTATATAACACCAATGCCGGAGACTACTTACCACTTCTGTAGAATCAAGAGCTTGTATGCGAGAACGTAAGCCTGCTTTGACACTTGCTGGTAAACCATTGTATAAATTGTCCCTCATATTTGGAGGTAAGGATGTAGGACGAGATGCCTGCAAAAAGAAGTTTAACGCCATTTATATACGTGTTTGTGTCTAGGGGCACATTCAATACTAACCAATATTTAGTAGAGAACCGTATGAACACTTATAACGGTATATAAGAAAGTTAGCAGATTAGCTACATGTGTTTATGCAATTCTCGTAGTCCCTAAGACCTGGTTTTCTACATTGAACAAACGACCCTCTCTCTACACACACTCATCAAACTATAAAACTATGAAAAGTTTAACAAAAAGAGATTGTCTTAAGCTTACGATGTTGTCCATCTGAGTTATCAAGTTGGCATAGTGTAAAGCAAGACCAGCAACACCTAATCTTTCTGGTTTTTTGCTATTCTCCTTGTCATTCTTTGTCGAAATTGCAGCTGAAAGATAAAGCGCACACGTAACGTAAGAATCTTCGTTTTAATCTGTGCCTGATAGAAATGAACAAAGGTGGCACTTTTCACCCATTTCTAGATAATATTATATATCAAGCGGGGCAAACGTTAAAAACATTGTTAAAAACAAAGTGGCTCAATATGTCAAAAGAGGCCTGAAATGTACTCAGATGCTTATAACTTTTAAAAAATCTCTTTTTTTAAAAAAGAAAATAGATTGGTATCATATTAATATAGTTGCTATGTCGTATCTGATACAATAAGTTCTTAATTTTCAATGAAACTAAACAAAAAAAATGTTGTCCAGTCAAGCTGAATCATTTTGACCCAAAACCATCACCCAACCCGCCCATTTTGCATCTGATTTAACTGAAGTATGTAGCATTTTTTAAAGTTGCAAATACCATTCTCTTCAAAGGCCCCTGCGATTGCTTGGTGGATGAAAGTGACAACATCTACAAGCTTCTCCACAACCTACTACCAGGATATGCAAAAAGAAACAATATGAATAGAAATACGAATTCATGATAATGTGGATTGGATAAGGGGTTAAAAATGGCTTGGGATGAAGCACATAAAATTTTTTTAGGGTTGAGGTGCATATACCTTTTGTCCTTTTTTAATTCCTTTTTTATAACAATGAATGCGTTAACAATGATTAAAAACAATTTTGCGACCAGAAAAAAAAGGTTTCTTGAAATAAAACACAATAGGAACTTGTATGCATCGCGAATAGACTTCATTTGATCTGTTTGACACGTTTGACCCCTATTGCCACATCAAATTTTAAGCTATACTAAGTTTGTACCTCTTCCCGACTTTTGGACCAAAGAGATTTCTTTTTCATGTTCCTCACAACTTTCCTTTGATGCTTTAGCTCACTCTGTAATATCATAAGATTCTCTCCTATAAAAGAAGAAAATGTTAATTAAATAACCCAAACCCCTTTGTTATATAATAACTAGAATACACTCACACCCTAAACCCCCTATACACACACTATGCACAAACGATATCACAAATTTTGTAATTGTTAGGTTACCATTTCGAGGAAGATTCAAGGATTCAACTTCATCAAGCTTACGCCGGTGATCTTGTTCAAATCGACACAAAGCATGGTATTCATGGTATAGTTCCTGCCCAAATAGTTTTTTAGCAACATGGACAACATGTCTAGCCAAAGGGTGGCTTAAGCAGAAAGAAAATGAGAGGGTCTAAACAGGTCAGATTCTATTGAGCCAAAACACCTTTTGTCCAAAAATTTTATTTTTTCACATGTTTTTTAATAATAATATAAATTTTGAATAACAAAATTTAAGAGTTCATCACATCAAAAATACACTTGGGTTCTCTTGTTTAGTTATAGCTTCCTACTTTTCATTTTAAAACTTAACGCATTTGAGTGGTGAGATAAATCATAACTAAAACAACCCCTTCATAAGTAAATTAGTCAAAATTGAGACTTTAAATTAAAGAATAAATAGACAGAAGTGACTTACTGATGTATGCTGAGCCAAATTGGCAAGTTCTTGCATAGTAATTTCAGCCTCTACTCTTAGCTGACTGTTTGGTATGGGGTCCAAATCCAATCTGATTGATAACAAAGTTTTTAACGTATATGTTTTAATATCATGAGAAGAAAAGAAAAGATGATCTACTTTGCGATTCAAAATTTTCAGATTTACCTGGCAAAGAAACGATCCAAATTATGCCATTGTGGATCCTTGCACATATTTCCAAATCTAACCACTTCTTTAGAGAAGATTTCAAATTCCTCTCTAAATGAAAAGGAATATGGTGAAATGAGCACAAAATTGCTTTCGACAATAAAAATTGACATAAAAGTTCGTACAGCAAGTAGCTATAGGTGGCAAAATGGGTGGGTCGGTCTGGTTAAGACATTTGTTCAGGATTAGAATAAGTAACCTTTTTGGAAGGGTCAAAACGGGTCAGGTGCGATTTACCAATTACCACCGCTTTATCTTTCATTTTTAGGAGTGTTTATATGTGTGATAAAGCAGATTTGGATAATCAGAAACAAGAAGCTGTGAGAGAATTTTTTATTGTGTTAATGTGAAATTACTTGCATATCCCAAGCTTTAAGCTATCTTCAACTAGGGAAAACTACTTTGAAAGCACACACTCAAATACCTTACAAGTAAGATGACAATAATTATTATTGAAATATTATTTGTGTTTTTTAATAAATCATTTAGAAAGTGGTTATACTTGATTATATAATGGGTTATTTTAGCCTATTTGATGCAATTCCATTTTAACTAAGCTTTTTTAACTTACCAAATGAACCAGTAAGCAATAAGATAATCCAAATTGACCCATTTCACATAAATGAGATAAAATTGTTCACTCCAATGGCAACAAAAGTTCTGTAAGAACGAAAGTACCTCTTGTCAGCAGCTGCAATTCTTAACAACTCTTTCATATCCGTAGTAACCAAAAGTTGTACACCTTTTGAATGCAAGATCTCCTTTTTTAGAATTTGAATGTTTTCATCTGAAAGGGATTGCATCAGAGTAGAGCCCTTAACAATAGTATTAGCCACTTCAAATGCCAAAATAGATACTATATTCCCCTTTAAAGCTGAATTAGAAACAAATCCACTGTGGGAATTGAAATTTGCCATGCTGCTTCCAAGGGTGTCCAGGACTTCAAGACCAACACTACCCGCTTTACCAAGAAATGTGGTTACATGAGGTGTCTATCAAAATTCACGAGGGGAACCATGTGAGTACAATGATAGGCAGGTTAACAGGACACATAGCTGTCTTTTGTGTACATGCCAAACAAGAGGGGTTTTACCCGAACAATTTGTCATCCAGTTTTTTAAAACATTTTCATAAACAATGTGAATGAAATCAAAAAATATATTATTGCAATAATAATCAAGATTTATACATAGGTTGCATGGATTAAGAATAGCTTTGGGATATTTCTCTACTTGTTTAGCCTATTAAAAGTATTTGACTCATTCATAAGCAAATAAGCCAAAATTATACCTCTAATAATATTAGATGAAACCAAGGCAAAAAGAGGGCACATCGTTATACATAGCAACACAGTCCCCTTCATTTTCTTATTTTGGTCATTGGACTTTCAATATCATTATTATAACCATGTAACTTTCATGAACTGTAATTAAAACCATCCAATCATAGAAGATTAGAGCACAACGAAAACAACTTGTCCCATACATACCATTACAGAATGTCAAAAACCATTCAGGAGTGTCAGCAGGGGCCATTGGCACCAGGCCATTGGAACAGGTTATAGGCGGCGCTTCATGAACATGTGGTCAAAAGGTCGGGTCTCAAACAAGCTAATATGTAATAATGATCATAAGAATGCAGACATAATGAATGGTTTACTAGAGGAAGAAGGCTAATATGTAAAGAAACAAGAGAAATGCAACTTTTGGTTGCATATAAAGCTTATTTGGTTGAACATAGAGCAACGAATCACGTACGTGAAACTCTAGCCTCGCGCCTAGGCTTTCGAGACCTAGACGCCTCTGAGCACCTTGTGCTTAACAATACCAAAGACGTTTGCATACAGCGTAAGCAATCATTCTAATATGATAACGAGTATGCTTGACAAGATTTGTGATAGTGTTACGTATAGTTAGAGCTATGAGCTATGGATGTAACTCTTACTTCAAAATGTTTGAAATAAAAGTCTTTAGCAGAATGTAGTTGTAGTTGCAGTTGTAGCTGAAAAGTATACAAAGGCTTAAAAAGCCACACGCATAAAGTAGGGCATTTTCTATGTAGTACACTTGTTATGTTTTAAATACTTAATTAGCCTATTTTTCCAAAACTTAAGTAACTAAATTTTTTCAAAAATTAAGTTACTTTGTTTCAAACAACAAAAACTAAAGCTCTCACAATCTCCTAAAGTTTCTGCTGCAAACATAGCTTATAATCAAGATCCATATTAATGTCAATATCATCATAACAACAGATAAACTAGTGATAAAGGTTGCATAGTTTTACTAAAGATAATAATAATAATAATAATAATAATA
>BJCM01072428.1:0-19401 GCA_018326385.1 Flaveria bidentis | reverse complement strand
GATGAATGTTAATGAATGAAATGAAAGTATTATGTAACATAAAGTGAAAGATAATGAAAAGAGGAACATGATGAATGCATGCATTAACGAATGATGAAAGTAAAGAAAGTCTTGCAAGCCTTGTATGTCGGGACACGCCATTGAAAGGTGTTAGCCCAACGGTGTGTGGGTTCGCTACCCTGGGAGGATGCACATCGGGGTCTTTCTTTGTGATTGACCATTTGTATAGAATCATTGTTGCATATCTTAGGTACTGTGGCCAGAGGTGTTGTGCATCATTATAGAAGGTCTATGATAGGCCTAGGTCCAGTACCATAAAACAGAAGGGTATTGCACATGGCAATGGTACACCTAAACTTTACCTTAGGTACTGTGGCCAGAGGTGCTGTGCATCGTGATAGAAGGTTTATGATAGGCCTAGGTCCAGTATCAGGAAACAGAAGGGTAAAGTTTATGGTTTTGATAGAAGGAAAAGATGTAATGATGAATGAGCGTATGAACGAAAGTAAGAATGTATGAACGAATGGAAGATAACAAATGAATGATGAAGATAATAATAATATTATCTATGTGTACGTACGATGTATGATCGCATGAAAGTAATGAACGGTTTTAACGAAAGAAAAGTATGTTTTTATTATAAAACTAGAATTCACTCAGCAATGCTGACTTTTATGTGTTTCCAGTTGGCAGGTAATGATTGCTGAGGATGGCACGGGGTGGCTACTCAGCTCTTTTGGATGGCATCCATTCATATAATGCTTTTGTGATGTAATGCAACATGTATTTTGTAACTGGTCAACGATGTATTATTTTGCAAAAGCCTTTATAATGAAATAAAATGTCATTTTTGAATGTTTCCGCTGCAGTGTTATTAAAGATAAATGTAAATATATGTTTTATGTGCAATGATTGACCAGCTGTAAGAGTCCCGGGAATGGGGCCTTACAAGAATCCGCTTCGTGCCTATGTTTTGGGGTGTAGCTTTTGGCATTGGTCCGGAATAAAAAGTGAAAGATAATGATGAACGAATGAAATGTACGGTAAGAAAGTTAATGAATGTGAACGAATGGTAATGATACCGTACATTGTTAAAAGGAATGTTAATGAACGATGATGAAGGATAATTATAAGATTATCTATTTATACGTATGGTACATGATCGCATATGAATGAAAGAATGGTTTTAAATGGAAGTAAAAATATTTTATTTATATAACTAGAACTCACTCAACAACTCTTACTTTTATGTGTTTCCAATTGGCAGGTAATTGTTGCTGAGGATGACACGGGACAGATACTTGGCATTTTTGGATGGCATCCATTTGTTTAAATTATGACGTTTTTGTGATGTAATACAAATGCTAATATTTTGTAACAATGAACCACATTGTATTATTTTGCAAAAGTAGTCATTAATATAAGAAATGGTTTTAAGTTATTCCACTGCGATGTTTTAGTAAATTTAAATATATATTGTATGTTTTTATGTGCAATGATTGACTAGTTGTGAGCGTCCCGAGAACGGGGCCTTACAGTTGATCAGATGTTAAAGTTGTCAGGGTAGGGGATGAGACAGAATTAGTTCTATTAATAGCAGTATTTTGATTTTGTTTTGTACCTTGACTGGATCAAGAACCTCCCTTTTGTCGGTTTCTTTCTGGGTAACCAACAATCTAAAAGCACCGCTTGATAGTGTGTCCAATTTTATTACAGTGAGTACATTTTAGATTTTTGTTTGGACCTCTTGTATTTTTTCCTTTTGTTATTAAAAAACTGATTTGTTTTGAAATAAAACCAACATTTAAACCAGATTTTTTGGAGGAGTTTGAATTTATGTGTGATTCCACTCTTGAAATGATAGAAAACGTAGTTTTTATGGTAGGTAAAGGATCTTTGGTTAGTAAATTTGTTCTTACAGGTTGGTAGACATCATCCAACCCCATAAGGAACTGTATTAGTATTAGTAATTGGTTAAAGTAATTAAACTTTTTTGGAGCTTTACATGTACACGATAGTAACTGAAGCATACTATCCATTTGTTTCCAATTGGCATTTAGTTTATGATAGTATTCAGATACGGAGGGCCTATTTTGTTGTACTAACTTAATTTTTTGATGTAAACCAAATATTACTGACCCATCTATCCTATCATTGGTCTCTTTAAGTTCAGTCCAGAGTTCGAAAGCAAGTTTGGAGAAAACTTGCCCTAAATATAACTTCTCAGATACAAAATTTAAAATCCAGGTGAGAACAATGGAATTACATCTTTCCTATTGCCCCACTAAGACTTCATCAGTTTAGGTTTTTCATATTTGCCATTTATGAAACCGATTTTGTTTTTAACTTGTAATGCAAGTTTCATAGCATTAGCCCAAAACTGTGTAATTTTCGATCCCCTTGACTTTTATGTTAACAATAGTTAGCACACAGGAATCACTCGGATGAAGATATAGTGGGTTACTGGGGTCGAGTTTCCCAACCAGGGTGTTACTAGGATTATTAGAATTATCAGTTTCATCTGCCATTTAGTTATTTTTTCAGAGAGTAACAAGAAAAAAGATGCAGATCACTCAAGCACGCGCAGATAAGATAACCAAGATTAGAGCCAGGTTTTCACACCAAAGACATTGGCAGATGAAGGATTAATCAAGGTTGTGATGCAGTAAAACACACAAAACCAGACACACAAGTGATGTACATGTATTATCAATACGACAATTAGACAGGGGAAAATTCACGGTAACCTTCACTTAGGGTTACAGCCTTAGATAGAAAGAAAACCAGTCTAGATCAACTTCCTCCTTGCGCTGTAAGAACCAAAAATAACCTTAATAGAGAATCTTCACTTTTGCCCTTTTTGTAAGCAGCGACGATTCGCACCGATGATCGTATATGTCTTGATGCAAATTCAGAACCAAGAACATCCACGAATCAGATTATCCGATTGATTAGTCAGATAATGATACCGATTAGGGTTTGAGAAAGAAACCCTAAGTCAATGATTGAAAGAGCAAATCGATCGAGAGTAGCAGCGGAAGATCGTGTAACACCAGAAATCGAATCAACAATCGACCAAAGCCTTAAGCTCTGGTACCATGTCAAAAATTCAGAGCAACAATGAAATCTCTTGAAGAACACAAACCCTAATCGCAAGAACCAAACAACTAATACAATACAACCTTCAGATCATCAATTTAATGACCTGATAACAGAATGTAAACGATTTTAAGAACTTATCATCAACACCATGACAACGACCAAGAGCATCCGAGAGAGAGCGACTGAAAGGGTTTGAGAGAGCGCGTATTGAGGATAATGAATGCAGAGCAAAGAAACCAATATATAGGCGAACCCTAGAAACGAGCCAATCAGCAACAAAACCAACAGTAGCCCAACACACCAGCATCAGCCCAGAGACTCCTGACCTAACAACCTGCAAATAACCAAAGCTGAACAGAATAAAAAAAACAAACAATGATATTGAATTATATTTTTAACGCATATGATATCGAGATGCAAATTTATAAAGTTTAATCAACCAACACCAACGCTCTCAATTGTCAATTATTGTATCAATTTAAACTAACGATTATCCCGTTAAAACTTCACAGAGGAACTCAAAAAGAAGACCTAGAAACAGATTAACGCGCCAAGGGGAAAAAGGTTTTTCTTCCAAATATACAAATAGCTCCTCTGTTTCTTCTTCTCCATTCATAAAATCACTACTCATTTTCATCAGTTTTCTTTAAGAACAATGGAATCACAAATCCCACAGGTACATCATCTGCCATTTCATATCAATCTTTGTTACAGTTTCATTTTATTAGACTTTCTTCGCATCTTCATCTCTCTATACATTCGTTTGTTGTTCAATACTTTCTTGAAACCGATGTTCTTTAAAAATATAATAAGAACCCCTATTTTCGTTTTCATTGTTCGATTTCATGATAAACTGTTCATAACTAAAGAACCCATATCTATTTGGGTCATTTGATTGAATTTTGTATCACGCTTTCAACTCGTAGCCAAATCTTCTAGTATCACAAGTTCAAGAATTGAATGCAATTGTGGATAACTATCAATGGTGTTTTCTTCTGGAACAGGGAGATCAACCACAAGATGAATCAGAAGATGAACCACAAGATGAATCACAAGATAAATCAGAAGTCAAATCCGATAGAGAAGAAATATCAGAGGACTATTGGGATCGAATGTTTGAAAAGGGAAAGTTCAAGAAAGAAGACATGGATATGATGATTATGGATTTTCTTATACACCAAGAACTTACCACTGTCGCTGAAGCATTTCATATAGAATCTGGCTGCCCATGTATTCTTCTTCTTCCCCTTAGTCTTCTATTTAGTTTCTCCAAATTCATTACCATCAATAACAATAATCTTTACATTCAAATCAGTTGGCCTTCGAAATGAAGATCTTTCGCCTATTGGAACACAAAAGATCGTTAGAGACCTCATCATCAATGGTCAATTTGATGATGTTATTCAGACCCTCAATGACAAAATGACCCCTGTAACACATCACTAGCTTTTATATCATCTTTAAATATTCATTTAGTGGTTACTGATTGTCTGTTTAATTTGTTAATCATCCCTTGTTGTTCTTGATTTGGGTGTAGGTTTTCTTACGGTTTTGGCCACGACTACAGTTCTATTTGGAGCAGCAAAAGATGATTGAGTTATGTCGCAGTCGCGATTTTGATGCTGCATTGAAGTTTTCGCGTAAATTTGTTATGTGGGAAAGTTTTAAATGTGGATATGATAGTTATGACTATAGGCACGTATGTCGTTTGACTTTGCTTCTAATGTTGTTTGGAGATGATAAAGATTCACCTGCATCTGTACTCTTGGATTACAGCAGGGTAAACTGGATAGCGAAATATGTTGTTGATGGTATGATAAGATACCAAGGTCGCCAAACAGGTACTAGTTAAATCTTGACTTTATGGTTAAAAGTTGAACATTTATTTAACTTAAAAGAAGTGAACCCTTTGGATATTTTTTATGATTTTGATTACCTGACTAAACAATATTTCAGTTTAAGTTTGAAGAAAAAAAGAATGATTACATATAGCATGTAATTTGATACCAATTTTGAGTTTGAACTTGAATATGTTTGACCTGAAAGTCACCTCTATGAACATATGCAGGGAACTATGTAGAAAAAGCATGGAAGATGTTGGATGCGGAAGAGTATGAGCTGTATCAAGTAGTCAAATTTCCATTGTTGGATTATTATAGTGGTTTCCCTGATGGACTAGTAGAAATTTTAGCCCCTTAGGATCGAATTGTATGCGTAGATGAAGAGAATATGAAACTTGAGAGAAAGATGATCAAATGCGTATGATTGAATTGCGTTTACAAACTCTTAATACATATATATACCCTATGGTAGTTTACAAGTTTTGGTTTTGACATACTAAACCCTTACACTTATATAGACTTAAATATTAGACTCTAAGTTGACATTCAACTTATTACATAAACACTCGATAGTTTTACTATAATTAGACACACATGGATTAAGACATTACTTTTCAACAAGATATGCTTTAAAATTGATGTTTTTGATAAACATATACATTGGATGCATAAATAAAGTGTTTGAGATTGTTGATTATATCTTGAATCATGGGTTAAAATCATAGACCCTAATATGATGATTCAATCTTAGGCATAAGCATGAACATCAAAATTGTGGTACTTACTTGTAGGAAAAGTGATCTTTATGCCATAGTGATCCTATTATGATGCTTTTGATATAATGAATTATTCTTTTGGAAGATTGCTTATGGTGTTTAAAGTGTTATGAGGAATTTTATAGATAATTGTAACCATAATATGACCTTATCAATTCCTATAACTCTTTCATTTAATAGGCATCTAATGAGAAATCATAAAGTCTCTATTTATTAAAATTACTTCCCTTAAGTAAATGTTAGAGATTTGTAATTATGTCAATTTGATAAACGTATTAATCATGATGGCCAACATCAGTAGGATATTTCTAACATTCTCTCACTTTTTTTTGGTAAAGGGTTACCCCAATGATTTTGGATTATAAACAAACCATGAAGTACAAGTAGTGAAGAAGAACTCTACACTGGTTCATATAGGGACAAAATCCATATATGTGAACAAGCAAATAACCAAAAACCTAGTCTACCAATACATCAAACTAAAGTAGACTCACCAAAATAAGACATCTTGTGAAATTAGCCTCCATCATCAAACATTCAAACATTATCGATCTTCCAATCTGCAAGGATAGCCATTACTCTAGTCGTCCTCTTTATCTTAAGACCCATCAATTTTAGGCAAACAATATTCAGAATAAGATTTGATAAAGTCTTTCGAGGGCGACTACAATTCTTGAACATCCTTGAATTCCTCTATTGCCAAATGAAGTAGACTAAGGCAGCAACCACTAGCTTCCGAATAACCACATATAACCGATAAGTATGGGATGTTGAACTGCTAATTTGATATTATCCCACTTCGGAGGTACCATATGTAAACAGTCTTTATTCCGCACTCATAACCACACATAGTCGAATACTTGTACTCAAAAAAATAAGTGGTTATGAGAATCAAAATTCTCAACATACAAGGAGCAACACATCATGTTCATATTAAGGCGACAAGAAGGACCCCACGATAGAACTCAATCCTGAGTTAACAGCTTACCTTTCATAACAAGCCACAAAATAAAAGCATGTTGAGGGACACATTGTGAGAACCATACACATTTAGACCAGTCCACTGTTGATTCCCTACCTCTAATCGAATCCCAAGCCAATGAGGTAGTGAACGACTGAAAAGAGTCATACTTTCACTGTTATTGGCTCCTTCCTGATTAAGTGAAATATTTGCAATATTAATTAGGACCGGAAATAAATCATACTAAGCCGAAGGCCACAACCAGCAACCATTTGACCAAATATCCAAAACTGAGGACCGCAAATTAAAGCCTGCATATTGAATGTCCCTAGGCAAAATCTTTAATGCACACTTGATATGATATTACATAAGGTCCCTACTAAAATCTATCAGTATTACAAGTTCTTGAAAAGTTTTGGGTGGTAGACTTTTAGTCATCGGATCCACAAGTATATCTTTTGTGCTAATGTACTCGATGAAAATATTTTTTTCCTCCACTAGTTCTCGTATGAACAAATATGTTGTATCAAGATATAAACCAGCTCCGCTCGAACTAGAACCGTTCGAGAAACTGATGGCAACTGAATTATAATAGTAAATATTCAAAAATCAAGATATGGAGTTAACAATTTTTAGTCCAGTGATGAAATTTCTTAAACATCCCGTGACAAGTTGCATTATAAATTGTTTAGTATTCTCCCATCATTCTTGAGGTTGTTGTCAACTGCTGCTTATGACTTCTTCATGAAATAGGTTCGTCTTCTAACATAAAGATGTACCCTGAAGTTGATTTCTTATCATATTTGTATTTAGAAAAGTCTACTACTTTTAAAATATCGGTTATTCGATATGTCAATTTATAGTCTTTTGTCTGTTGAATATGTCACAATACTTTCTTGGTTGCTTTCCAATGATCTAGACTAGGATTAGATTAAATTCTTCCTAGCATTCAAGCAATATATATGTTATATCCTGACGAGTATAGACTTTAGCATACATTAAACTTTCCATTACTAAATCATAAGGTATCAATTTCATCTGCTCTTACTCATCCTCTATTTTTCAACATTGGAATGAACTGAAAATGTCTCTTTTAACTATAGAAGCAAATGATGGAGAGCAATGTTACATATTGTAATGTTTAAAGACACATTCAATGTACACCTCCTCGAAAAGTCCTACTATCATATTAGCTCGATCTCGTTGTATTTTGATGCCTATTACGTAAGAATTTATCCGAGATCTTTCATGTCAAAATTTCATGAAAGTAACCACTTTGACTCATGCAACAAACCTAAATGATTACTTGCTAACACAATGCCATCTACGTAAAGGAGAAGCATAGTAAAACAGTTCCCACTTATTTTGAGGTAGGTGCATTGATCCACTTATCTTGATGAAACCTTGTTTCTTCGTAACATCATCAAATTTTTTGGTACTAGTAAAGAGATGCTTCTTTTAACCCATATATGGATTTTTTTTAACTTACATATTAAGTATTTTTGACCTTTAGACTTGAAACCTCAGGTTAATTCATGAACACCTCCTCATGTAAGTCATAATTAAGGAAAGAGGTTTTAACATTCATTTATTTTAATTCTAAGTCAAAATGAGCTACTATGGCCATAACGATCCTAAAGAAATCCTTCTATGAAACAGGTGAGAAGGTTCCCTGATAGTTAATTTCCTTCTTTTGAGTATAAACTTTAGCAACCAATTATGATTTATAGCATTCAATATCACCATTCGGGTCTAATTTAATATTTGAAAACCCATTTACATCTTGTGAGTTTTACACTATTGGGTAATTCAACCAATTCCCAAACATCATTCTTACACATATATTCAAGCTCAATGACTATAACTTTATTCCATTTAGACGAGTGATCACCACTAATGGTTTTATTATAGAAGGTTGGATCGTTACACTTTCCTAAATCCATATTAGCTTCGTTAAAATAGGTAACATAATGATCAAAATTAGTAGGCCTTCTAGACTGTGATGACCTACTTAGCCAATGTTTGGGTTTATTAGTGTTTGTAGTCATTTGAGGGACTTACTCTTGTGAGTTTGATGTTACTTTATTTAGGGGATGTTTGGAGCAACATGAAATTCAAAGGAAACATGAGATAATGGTGCAATGTTAGCTAATGGTGTAGTGTCTTCTACAAAAGGTGTAATAGGAGGCAAGTATAGAGAGCCCATCCCGTTTCCTCTTGCACTTCTTGTAAGTCAATGTCTTGACGTTCACTGCTCCTCTTGACCTTAAAGTCATCTAGAAACACAACATGACGAGTTTCCATTATGCAAGTAGTATGAGATGGGCAGTAAAATCTATATCCGTTTGAATAATCACGATATCCTATAAAGAAACAACTCATTGTTTTCATGTCAAGTATTTTTGTTGAGGATTATAAAGTTTAGCTTTAGTTGGACAACCCCATACTTTTCTATGGTAGTTTACAAGTTTTGGTTTTGACATACTAAACCCTTATATTTATATAGACTTACATATTAGACTCTAAGTTGACATTCGACTTGTTATATAAATTGTATTCACCCCGAGACCAGATTAACTGCCTGATCCCCTTCGGTCGATCTAAATAGAAATATATGAGTTACCAGGTGGTTGTTTGGTATTTCTTCTTCAATGCATGTAAACGCTAACACCAATGTTGTTGGACTATTATGGATATTTTAAGTAGAGATATTCATTCAGTTGCTTAAAGACAATGTGAGATTTTAATATTGTAAAGGCATATTTTTTTAACATAGATGGTTGCGTGACCTAATATCCATTTTTGTAAATGATTTATTAATAAGGTAATGAATCCGCAAAAAGATGTACCCATCAAGTTAATAAGATTATTATCAAATCAATGAAAGATTATCGTAATAATGATAACGAATATAAAAGATCTCTTAGACCTCATATCATCTTACTTGCATGGGAAATTAAGAACCTTTGAACCAAATGTTCAACAAGACATGTAGATGAGCCATGGAGTGAAAACAAGTGAACAATCCTTGTTGCTATATTATTGCCTTTTCAACATCTCACCCAACACACCTTATAAGACCTCTTGTAAAGATACTTATATCAAAATTGAACGAGACTTGAAGGATATTCTTAGTCAAATAACCTTTGTGTCAATAAGAGTGAGGAATTTTCTAAGAAAATATACAAACTTCTTAGGACATCAAGAAACCATCAAGAAGACAATACCTTTGAAATCCTAAAAATGAGTAAATCCTATTCGTAAAGCCATTCATGAGTTTATTAATTTATATTTAAGGTTGAGGTAGATCAGGTAGTTTAGGTACCAAAAAGTTTAGGTTCCTGAGGGAGGTATATTACCAATTTTAGGGACCAAAAATGTTAGGGTCCCAAGAAAGATATATCTAAGTTAAGGCTCATCGATAAGATAGATCTCAATCATTTGGTCGAAGAAGGTTAAGATCATTGGGTGAAGAAGAACAAGATTGGATAATTATATTCTTCTTTCTTTATTGTTTTCATATTTTTAGTATAAGGTATATATTAGTTAAATATATTATGTATTTAACATAAATTTCTATTGTCCTTTAATATTATTAGATAAAATCAGTTATATAGATATAATTATGTTGTATATTATTGTAATTTTAGAGTAGATATTATTGTAGGAAATTTCTCATTGTACTTAAACAAGTGTATTCATTGACGAATAATCAATCATCAAATACCAATTCTCTTGTGGTATCAACCTAATACAAAACCTTCTTCCCAAACCCTAGTCCGTCCCCTTCGGTAGACTCCATGGCTAGACCCTCCCCCTCTTATTCTAATCCTACAACTATTCCCCTCCATATCATTCTTCACATGCTTTCTCCAAAACTCTCCTCTACAAACTATCCGCTTCGGAAAAACTAGATTATCCCTCTTCTTACCTCTAAAAATTGTCTAGCCATGTGATGGTACCGTTGCATCTTTTGAAAATTATTCTAGTAAGCCCTCGTTAAACCTTGATACCAAAATTGTGTTTTTTAACGGTAACCTCACTTGAACTATTAATCCGTCGAGTTTCATTGACCCAAAAGCTTTAAATCATGTGTGTCAATTCAAAAATGCTTTATATAGCCTTGAATAAGCTCTTCGAGCCTGGTTCTAACGTTTAAGTATTTTTTTTATTCATCTTAGATTTTAATGTAGTTTATGTAGACGGTAATTACGTGTCTTTTCTTCAATTTTGTCTTGCCTACATATGGAATTTGCCATTAAAGGTTTGGGTCAACTCAATTTTTTTTAGACGTGAAGTTACTACGCTTGTACACCACCTAGTCACTTCAAGGGGGCATTAGATAAAATCGATCATTTAAATATATTTGTGTTGTACTTATAGTTCTAGATTAGATATCTTCATAATCATAGGAGATCTCTCACATATTATGCACCGAAAGCATCACGTGTGAGTAAACATAAATAAAATTTAGAAGTAGAAACACATGTGAAATTTTAACTTCCATTTAAATTACTCACTAGTTTACGTTACAATCATAGATACTTTTCCCATTTTACAACAGAGTTACATAACTACTATTTTTATGTCGTTTACTATTTTTGATTTAATGATTAATATTTTTTAAATAGAAGACAGGCTTCTCAAACATAACAGATTAACGCGCCAAGAAAAGAAACCAACTTTCTTTCACCTATACAATTAACACCTCTGTTCTTCTTCTCCACACAAAATTCATAACAAAACCCTGCAAGATTCACAAAATCAATACTCATTTACATCAATTTTCTTCAAGAACAATGGAATTTCAAGTCCCACAGGTACCTCATCTTCCATATTATATCAGATTGCATGCGATATCACTTGTTCATTTCTTTAACAGTTTCTTGAAATCGCTCTTCAGAAACCATGTTGGCATGAAATCAGTAGAAACTCATTAACAGAAGTTCATTTTGTATGCATTGTGTGTAATCTGATCTTATAACAGAAGTTGGAGAGTTGGATGCATTTGTGAATAACTATCAATGGCTTTTTTTTGTTTTATGAAACAGGGAGACAGAGAAAATGCACCAGGAATTCAACCACAAGTTGTACCAGAAAATGGATTACAAGTTGTACGTGAGATTGAACCTCAAGATGAACAAGAAGATGAACCTCAAGTTGTACCGATAGTAGTTGAACCAGAAGATGAACCTCAAGATGAACCGATAATAGTTGAACCAGAAGATGAACCTCAAGTTGTACCAATAATAGTTGAACCACAAACTGAACCACAGGTTGTACCCATAATAGTTGAACTCGAATATGGACCTCAAGATGAATCAGAAGATGAAGATGAACCACAAGTTGTACCGATTATAGTTGAACCAGAAGATGAACCACAAGTTGTACCAGAGATTGATATTCATGTTGAACCAGAAGATGAATTTCAAGTTGTACCCGAAATTGAACCACAAGTTGAACCTGATAGGGAAGAAGTATCAGTGGATGAATGGAACCACATGTTTTATAAGGGAAAGTTCAAGAAAGAAGACATGAATCTGATGATTATGGATTTTCTTATAGACAAAGAACTTCCTCTTGTCGCAGAAGCATTTCATAGAGAATCTGGCTGCCCGAGTATTCTTCTTCATCTACTTAATTTTCAGTTTAATTAATCCAAGTTCAAGACCATCAGTTTCATTAATCTTTACATTCATATGATCATATCAGTGGGAATTGACGATGAAGATCTTTCAAATGTGGGAACGCAAAAGATTGTTAAAGACCTCATCATCAATCATCAATTTGATGATGCGATTAAGACCCTCAATGAAACAATGACTCCTGTAACACATCACTAACATATCTGCTTCAAAATTTCATTTGAAAGTTTCATTTGATAGTTACGCTTGTTCTTGATTTGGGTGCAGGTTTTCTTACAGATTTGGCCGCGAGTACAATTCTATTTGGAGCAGCAAAAGATGGTTGAATTATGTCGCAGGGGTGATTTTAAAGCTGCATTGAATTTTTCACGCAAATTTATCATGTGGGAAAGTTTTGAACCTGAAGATGATAGTTTTAGTTTCAGGAAAGCATGTCGTTCGACTTTGCTTCTAATGTTGTTTGGAGATAATGAAAAAGCCCCTGTGTCTGAACTCTTGCATTACATGAGCATATTCTGGTTAGCATCTTTGGTTGTGGTAAAGATGATAAAATACCAAGGTCGCAGAAAAGGTTCGTATAAAAACGTTGACTTTCGTGGTTAGAAGTTGAAGTTTCCAACTTAATTGATGAAAACCCTTCTAAAATTTCTATAAATTTGGTTACTTGACTAAACAATATGACAGCTTATTCTTGAACAGAAAAAATAGACTAAAGATAACATCTGGTTTCTTATCAATTCAGAGTTAGAAACTGAATTTGTTTGACCTGAAAGTCAAAGTGTATGAACTTATGCAGGTAACTATGTCGAGAAAGCTTGGAAGATGGTAGGATCGGAAGAGCATGAGCTTTATCAACTAGTCGAATTTCCATTTTTCGATCATATCAGCGGCTACCCTAAATTGAAGCCATTCGCCAATGGAGTATGAAAAACAAATAGATATGCTTTATAATTGGTCTTTTGGAAACTATATATGCATACACTCATGAAAGAATGTTACTGCTGTATAGATGGTGTTTTGTGGTTTGATTTCATTAAAGTCCGCAAGAATTTTTTTCCAAGGTTGTTTGTCTGGTTATTAGGTATGTTCACATTCATTTTATCAGTCATAATACTCGATTTAATAAGGGTAAATTGAACCCGAAATCATTTGAATACTTAAGAATTTGTAGGGGTCAAAACAGAACATTAATTACAAAATCACATTTCTTAATGATTTCATTTTCAAGATATATTTAGTTGTTAACAGAGCTGAGATCTCTGTCTTACTTCCTATCTGTGTGTTGTTGTCTCACATGTATTGTAGACTTATACTGTATAACTAAGTACTATTCTTTTCAATATATAAAACCAGGTATATTAACTGGAAATTACAAAGATAACCCTCAACAGTGACTCTTGAAATAGAGCATACAACTTATAACCCCTTCTTGTTAAATGCTTACATGAATAGAAAGTTTTACAGATGAGAGGAGTTCCAGCTTGCATAAACATCTCCTATGATTTTCTCATGTAAATTCACTCCAGAACATGCAACTATCCCACGGTCAAGACCTTCAAGATACACCCCTTTTGAAAAGTCCAGTGGTCGGCCACCTGCATCCGTCACAACTCCGCCAGCTTCCTCCACAATGACCACCCCAGCAGCATGATCCCATATCTTTTCTTTGTATCCAGCTTTTGCAAACTTCATGTATATCTCTGCATCTCCACGTGCAATTGCAGCATATTTTACCATGCTATAAACACGCAGCGGTTGCTTTCTGCAATCACAAAACCAAAAAGAAACATTCTTTTATGTGAAAAAGCTGGGAAACATTATGGGTTACAGGTCCAAATGGTCATTTTTGTATGGGTCAGATTGGGTTCATCTGAAACATGGTTTGTCCATTAAGTTTTTGATAAAACAACTTTCGGATGCTTTAGGCTTTACAAATACACTCTTTGTGACTTTCAACCTGTTGACCTGTTTCCAAGGTACACTTTGGGAATAAACTGAACCACAATCAAACCATTTATAAGTAAACGGGTCAATACTAAGTTATATTAAACAAGAAAAACGGAATCAAGAGAGTGGGAATTTAAGCTCACCTAAGTCCAACTCTGTGAGCAATTCCAGCACAATAAGAATGGTTAGAGTTAGCTTTCTCTACCGGTTCACAAAATGTAGCCATTACAGGATTATCAATGGAAGAAACCCGTATAATGCTAGCCTGATTGGGCCATTCAAGTGACCCATCACCCTGAACCAATGGCTGCATCCAAGCCTGACCACTACCTTTACTTGTGTACATAACACACCCTTCTTGCCATAAATCCGATCGTAACACCCTTGAATTACTAACCAACTTCTTCTTACTAGAATAATTAGGACACCCAAGAACCCCAACCACAACCTGCCCATTTTCAATCAACGCAAGCGCCACAGCATACTGGTCTCCACGCACAAACCCAAGGGTTCCATCAACAGGGTCAAGGACCCAATGTCTTCCAACAGGACCACCAGTTGAATTGCACCGGCTAATAGCATCAAGAACTTCTGAACCCCCAAGAGGCGCCACTGGACCCTTGAGACCAAACCGTGGTGCCATGGCTAAAGTTTCATTCACAGTTGCAACCACAGATGCCAATAAACTTGTGGCATTACTATCAGAAAGTGTTTGTGCATCTTCTTCAGCAACAATTGACACATTTTCTCTACCAAAAGATTCTGATAACATCCAGCTAATCATTGCTTGTACACTCCAATCTGTTCATGCATATGGGTCATCCATACATTTGCATAATACACCAAATAATGTAACCAACTAACGATTTTCCACCATATTTTTGGTTGATTTCAAGATTCTTAAGTCAGCTTATTATTTTAAACCCTTAAATCTTTGCAATTGATGAACTTTCTTACAAAAAACAAGGTACATTGCAGTTCATAAGCATCATTCAGTGATACATTCATATAAACAAAACTTATGTCACCCAAATGCATATAATAGCTAATGAACACATATAGAGTAAAGCAAACAGTCTTAATCTATAAAATCAACAATGGATCAACTAATAAATCGTAAAAACAAACAAAAAACCCTAACTTTTCATCAAACGAAACATAACGAACAAAATGATGAACGCACCGGCGACAGTGACAGGTGAATCGTCATCTTTCGAAATGATGTGATCAGGGTTCGGACCAATGGAACCCTTTTGCAGCTTCTGGCACAGAGTACAAGCCATTTGTACAACTCTAACACCCACTTGTAATTCTTTAGTATACTTGCAATCAGCATCAATGGCCTCCATGAGGGTTCGATCTTGAAACGGTTGATGGGTTAGATTAAACCCAAATGGTGATCGACATTTCGCCTGATGCCCACCGGTCCGATCGGCGGTGTTGATGTTTCAACATTTGCAGATCGCCGGAGAGTTGGGCGGCGTGTGTCGGTTAGGTATTGGTGATCATCGACGTAACAATTTCAGGTAAACAGTGGTTCGATAGTAACTAACTTTTAAGAGTATTCTAATTTAGTCATGTATATTTTTTTTAAAATGGACCTCCAAACGGTTAAATTGAATCATTATCAAATTTTATTATGACAAGAAAGTAACGATGGAAAAGGCACATGATTTAGAATTTTCAATATATAAAATAAAAAAAAACATGTTAATTATGAAAAAATAAAAAAAGTGCCTAAAATTTACGTCAACGTTTTATATCAAATCAAAAGATAGAAAAAAATATTTTCTAACTGAATCCAAAAGTATAACATGCTAAAAAATATGTTATGACTTTTAATTTGTATAAAATATAATAATGAGTGATTTGAGTGGAACACTTTGAAAACTTGAGTTACTTAATTGGAACACTTTTAAAAGTTGGTTACTATTTTACAAAGTTACCCCAAGATTTTACAAGTAACTTAGTGACAATAAATTATATGCTTCTAACCAATGAATCGATATGTTGTAGGGGTCCCTTTCAAATGACGAGACGTAAATTAGAAGTACATTTAGGGAACGTTTTGTTGAAAAAATGAAATGAAATAAAATTGAGAAACTATTATAATTTTTAAATAAAATTATGTTTAGTGGGTAATTAAATGTAAACTCAAGTGAATGTTTCATTTCAATTCTCTTAGTTATAGGATTTCAAATTCTCTTGGTTATAGGATTTCAAATTTTCTTGCATAAATGTTATAAAAAACATGTTAACATGGGTGTTTCGGAATGTTTTAATATAACCTATTTTTTATTTATTAATTTTAGAAGTTAATTAATAAAAAACAATATATTTGACAATCTCAAAAGGCAAGTAAGGAGATTATTATTTATTAATTTTGAAAGCTTATTTTATAATTTAATTTTTTATTATACTTTTTTCCTACTTACTTTTTTGGAACAAACATTATACTGGAAACACAACCGACACCTAAACATTGTTTCAAAAACGCAACATGTGCCAACAAAGAGGAAAGCTAAGAAGAAGACTAACCTACCATGATCGGACCACATGGAGCCACTTCGATATAGATTTCAACCAAAGATGCGGTTGTTTTAGCAAAAGCTTGGGTTTGCCGTTTGGAGATTTCTTATTCATTCTCCGTAATGGGACCACTTCTGGTAATGAATTAATCATCATAAAGTCGAAAATGACATCATCAACCTATGAATGTCCTCTATTCCAATTTTTTTTTATTTGTACATATGTTTTTTTAATGTATTATATTTTTGTACAAACTCTACGTTTATATGGATGGTTCATTATGATTTTTAATGATATTGTTTTAACTATATGAATAATTCAATTTAATAACAAACATTTATTTTAACGACTGATATTGTTTATTTTTTTCATGCTAATAATGTCATTGGGTTGGATTGCTCTTGTTGGGCTAAGGTGGCAACGGGATTTGTTCATGGATTGTTTGTTTGTGGATTATTAGGGCTTAATCCATTTTTCAGAAAAAGAAGACATAAAAAGGGGTAGGAGTGTCTAATTGTCTCCATCATCAGTTCATCTTCACTGTCTTCATCTTCTCTATCTAGGGTTTAAACCCTCAGGATAAAATCATCACTCAACATCAATATCTATATTGGTAATCAATAATTTTGTCTCCTCAGTATCAGTCTTTATATTCGTCTTTGATGTTCTCATATTTTATTCATTAATGCCTTGATGCTTGTTGTGTGTTTGTTGAGTATATTAACCAGATAGTGATTTGATGCAATTGAGACGTTTATATGAAGCCACTTGGCCACACATCACAACATATTATTGCAACTAAAGGATTTTTACATGGAGTGTTTGGTTTGCGTAATTTGTTGGAATTGGAATCAGAAGGAATTGTATTTGTAATTCAATTTTTCCAAAGGATTTGAAATTCAAGGGAATTGAAATCTGTGAAGGTAATTTAAATTCTAAATGAATTTTTAGTGACAAAAGCACTTATAAAGGAATTGAAATTTATCGCACATTGAAAACCGCCACCACCTTAAAGACCGGCGATCATCGTCACTACATACCAACGACTATCGCAGCCATCACCACCGCCAATCAACCGCGACCACCAACCGCTCCCGTTGCCGAAAACAGGTTGTTCCCACCCTCGCCACCAACCGATCACGCCCGTTGTGAAGAACCGACAGTCACCGTCAAGCGCGTCTAAAACCGATGTGGTTCAGTGATGACGATAAGTAGTCCGCCGCAGGTGCGGTCAGTGGAGATGGGTGTTTGTAGGTGAGGGGTGCGGTTTGCGGCGATTGCCAATTGTCGACAACGGTTATGACATGATCGGTTGTCGGCGGGTTTGGGTTTTCGGGGGTAGGATGACAAGCAACCAGTGAGTGGGGCATTAAACAAATGGTTTTGGGTGATAAATGGAAATAGGATGTCAAGGGTGGTGAAGTGACCGCAGTCGAAGCTGGTGTTTGCCTAGCTGTTGGTGGTGGCGATTATCGACGCTCAAAGGAGGGGAGGGGAGGGGAGGGCATGTGGAAGTATAGTTGAAACGCATTTGTTTGCCCAGAACTTTTTTCTGCCACTGGTGTGTAGCGCATCTAACAATGATGTTGTATGGTGATAAGAGAAATGTAACATAATTAGTTTGTGTATGTTTCAGGTTAGTCTCTAGTAGTTTCAAGATATTTGAAGAGATTCACGAGAAAGTTTGGGTCTGTTGTATTGAATTAAACATATGCAAAAGCAGGATCTAAGATAAGAGAATAACTCATAACTAGAAAAAAAAAGACGAAATAGGTTTTTGGTACGAGAACCAATAGATATTACTATCAAAAGGTAAACATAGGATAAAGAAAGTAAGAAATGTTAGTAATAAAAGCAATACTAGTTAAGATATGAGCAAATACATAATTTTATAGTTTTAGTACAACTAAGAGCAAAATAGTAATTATAAATGTTATTTTTAATAGAGTAAATAAGGTTTGACAAAAATAACGGTTTCAGTCCAATAATTTATTTATTACACTGATAGTCCAATAGTTTTAGGATATGTTCAAATTAACTCAAACCATTAACACCGTTAATGTTTGTTCAGTTAAATAATATAAAAAGACTTTTATACCCCCGAATTTTGTAAAATCCCCTCACTTATGCCTAACCCCATCCCTATCTCTTTGATCCTCTCTCTTTTTCACACACACACACACTACTTGTTCTTGGGATTCTGGCACCAATGTCACCTCCGATGACCACATCTGCCACCATTCACCCCCGCCACCAAATCTGTCACACAACCCTCAACCTATTTTTCTTTCTCTCCCCCATCCTTCCCCTCATATTCCACCCACTGTTGTAAAACTAATGGAGAATATGAATGCGGAATAATAATCAATATAAAGATGATACAAGAAAGAATAAACGTGATCAAGAACTCTCAAATGATTATTATTAATTGAATGATTTCAGGAATACCCCACCAATTACAATCCGGCTTTATTTATAGCAGGAAACTAACACTAACTAACTCTCAACACATATTGAGAATTTACACAAAAGACCCTACACTATATCTTCCGAACGGAAGTAACCCTTCAGAAGATTCCCTACTAAACATATGTATACTT
>BJCM01072426.1:0-16206 GCA_018326385.1 Flaveria bidentis | reverse complement strand
AAACTACTGAAGAAGAAGTTTATGAAACTACTGAAGAAGAGAGCTCTATATAAACGGAGTTAATCGGTAGTTAGAAAAAGAACACAAACGGTGAGGAGAGCAAAATTCTTCCGAAGTCTGTTGTAACTTCCAAAATCAGTTGTAACTCGATTCGATTGTTCATGTTAATTCTTGATGTTCGTAATAAGATTCGTTCAATTTCTTGTTGATCAATTGGTGTTTTTCATAACAATTAGTATAAATTGGCTCATGAGGCATTAGGCCATCAGCCCAATCAAATTTTAGAACCAAGCTATGAGTATCCATATGAAAATTTTGAAGTTTGTGTATGATTTAATATTTGAATCATAATTATATTTAGACTACATGTGGATTGTGGATACTATTATCTACTTCTAAAACATTGAATATCGTTGAATGATGTGTTGTTAATTGTATTTAGACTTCAATTTGGGTATTGTTATTTACACTTTTAAGTTTGCTCGTCTTTACTCTTTGTTCATCTTTATTTGCATTCATTTAAATCCCTTCATGTTTGTTTATGTTCACTTAGAATATTACCAAATGAATACGATGACATTCATTTTCTCGATAAACGAACACAAACAAGAAAATCCTAAAGTATCCTTGTTTATGCTTTTGTTTATTGATGTCTTTTCAATTCTTTTACAAGCCTACTAAGGCACCATTTTGAAATGTTCTTTTATAACGGTTGGTTGAAGACACTTATTTATAGCTCAATCTGATACTTTCTTTAATGGAGTATCAGGAAATGGAATAGTGAAGTTTATGATTGCAGATTTGGGATCCAATGTGTTCATACAGATATAATTCTTGGCAGAGAAGATGATCCAATGTACCCAGGAGGTTGAAGAAAATCCCTATGCTGTCATAACGTGATCACTTTCTCCTTCTTTCAAGGTTCATATTCCTTTAGAATGTAGGTGCATAATTATCTTTCACAAGTCACAACTATGTTATACTCATGTAGTGAAATTAGATTATGCATTAAAATGTATCATTTGTCTACTGACAGTTGACAAGATCGAAAGTTTCTTCAAGAACTTTCCAGAGTTCCCAAATGCTTTCTTAGTAACTGATCAGGTAAAGTCCAAGAAACTACCTTTTCATGAATTTATTCATTTTTAACATGTTCTATAAAATATTGCTTGTTGGGTAGCTTTGAAAACTGAAAGTGGAAGTAATGTTTGTTGTTTTGTTGTTTAACGGCTTTGTTAATTGATGGCAAATTCAACACTTGCAGCAAATGGGTCCATCTGGTTTGTGGTATTATTTCCAAACGGGTCAAATTATAAGTTCAACTACAAGGAGAACGTTTGAAGTAACTCAGAGTCTAATTTCATGGGCAGAACAGCCTAAATCGATTTTGATAATATTGTTTTCGTAATCATAATTAATGCATTGACAGAACATGATTGACTTTAGGTCTGGAACTGAGAATGACAACAAACACGAGACTTAAAACATGTTTATACAGCTTTACTTCTCCTGCTGGTGGTCCATTGGATAATATTGATCCACTGATAGGCTTGAGCTAAATAGGACTACTCCATGACCATTTTTCCATTAAATGATTTTTCCGAATGGTAACATATATAGCCTTAAAAGATATATTCTGTAAATACTGAGTTGACCGTTGGAGGTGAAACTTGAAGCTTTAATATTGGATCCACTGCTGATGAGTTCTTATGCTGCACAAAAGTGATGTTTTATATGGTTGTTAAAAATAGTCATACCTATACTTAAAAAAGATTGGCAGAGATTCTTACTTCTTGATATATGATTAAGCTTTCAAAGATGACGATAAATGACGTTTCTATGCATTTAAAAGTACAAATGGTCCACGTGATTTTGCAGCATCTTTGTTCATTTTATTATTCTTAGTTATTCTAGTAGAGTTATAGATGAGTGGTGGATTGTTTATCCCCTTTTATATTTTGGTCTTTAAGGTCTCTGGTTATTGTTGATTTATGGTTGTAATGATCGTTTTCATACTGATTATTATGACTGTGTATACAGTTTTGTTGGGAATTGTAGGTGTTTTCCAAGTGCAGGAGGTTAGCATTGGTGGGTTGAGGTCTGAATGATCTTAGAATTCTGAAGATTTATGGTGTTTTGGTGCAGATAGGGCAGCAGGTTACAAACTGATGACAGCTAATGAGAGAGCTTGTTGTAGGCTTTGCTGGTATACGGATCAATTGTTGAAATCTATTACGCATGGTATAAAAGATGGAATGGAATGGTACATAAGTACGGGTAATATTGGCGGATTGTTCGTATGTGAAGATGGTTAGCAAGTGTTGAAATCAACAGTTCTTCACATGGTGTTGCTCACGCCTCACTGATTGCACAGGGTTGCTGATCTTAAAAGTTCATTTGTGTCGACATATTAGGCTGCAAGATTCTATGTGATAGGGATGGTGGATTGCTGATATATGATGATGTTTGGCAGGTCATTGTTAGATTGTGTTGAGATCAAAGATTCTGCAAATAGCGGTATTGATACTCTGATAGATGTCAATGAGCTCTTGTTTATAACTGGAATAATGCTGGTGGGTTTCTTGGTTTTGTCGGCAGTTATGCCATTGTCGATAGCTTCACCTGGAATGGAGAAGCAGCATGGGCTTTCAATCGTGTTCCAACGAACACCAAGTATTTGTAACATGTTCCGAGTGAAGATTTCTGTTGATCCAAAAGAGTGCATATTAGATTGTGGTGTATAGCATAGTGACAAGAATTTGAGCCAGTATATAACCATAACATTAAAGAGGATTCTACTTGGTATAATAAATAAACATACATAAACATATCTAGAAAATCTATTAAGGTTGTCCCAAATATGGTAATTAATCATAATGTTATATTACATAATTGTGTACTTGATTTTAAATATAAACATATTCAAATCAATTTTAAAGACTTAAGCTCCTCTGGTTCCCATGATTTTTATTACCACAAAAATAGAGAGAGGGCTTAGCTATCCTTTTCTAATACAGTTGCATTTTTGGATTTCAACTGCACGCATGTCAACTAGCCCAAAGGCCCCAAAAACATTAAATTTTGTTTTGTAATTCTTTTTTTTAGTTCTATTGTTTCTGGTCCCACTTGATTCTTTTGGATTTTAAGTTATTTTTTCTTTATAATTTCACTCATTTATATTTATCCTTAAATTATCACTTCTCTCGGCATGATGTCGTACCCGCCACAAAGCGCGGGACAACCTCTAGTTACAAACATATACTATAATAAGTTTCCATTTGTGTAGAACAAATGCACTTCCCAGAAATGATGCATATGTCTTTATATCTCGCCTTGGAGACCCATTGACATAAAGCATCTCACATCTTTTAAACCAAGTGTGAATTTTATGACATTAAGGTATTACTAAAATGCACAAGTCAATATCTCATATGACTGCATGAAAATCTAATAATGTGAATTTTATATTATCACAATGAAATATATCATGTTGTGTTATGGTTTAGAAACATAAAACCAATCTTCTAACAAATAACAAAATAGATTACAAACCTTATCTTACGGTAGAAAAAATAGATAAAAGATTAACATAAAAACGAACAATTTTCTGGTCCAATTACACGAGGGTGATAGTTAGCGGTTAAATGTTTAACATCTCAGATTTAAACTTGACTCGAGTGAGTTTTTTGTAGTGATGGGTTTCCTCCTTGATGGTAGTTTGTAGATAATTCAAGTCTGGAGCATCAAAATTAGTACAGACGATTAACATCCTGTCTCAGCTCGGTATTGAGGTAGTTCCGAACGCTCTTCAAAAAGAGAAAATTAAAATTAAAACTTTAAAACAAAAATTGTTACTCTATTAATAATTTAAGGACTCTTTATGTAATAACTTCATTCTCAGTTCACTACTTCTGCAACTCTCTCACCCTCCACTTCCCTATTCCCCCAAATGAGAAACCTCCGGCGACTCCCCCACCGTACTCCGATCACTTCCACCACCGCACCTCCGCCGCACGCCACCACACACCACCACCACCACCACCACATCGACACCGACGAAGCCTTCATATCCACCATCACCACCATCGTTCGAGGAACCCAAAGCTGGAGTTCATCCTTCAACAACTCATTCATCTCCAACAACCTAAAGCCTCATCACGTCGAAAAGGTACTTCTCAAAACGCTAGACGATCCACGGTTAGCCTTACGCTTCTTCAACTTCCTAGGCCTTCACAGGAACTTCACTCACTCCACGACGTCGTTTTGCATCCTCATTCACGCTCTCGTTCAATTCAACTTCCTATGGCCCGCGTCTTCTCTGATTCAAACTCTGTTACAACGAACGTCGAATCCTAGGGTTGTATTTGAGTGTTGTTATGATGCGTATGTGAGTTTCAACTTTTGTAGGAGATTAGGGTTTGATTTGTTGGTTAATGCGTATGTGCAGGGTAGGAGAGTGTTGGATTCGTTTGTGGTTGTAAGTGTGATGAAGGAGAGGGGGTTAATGCCTGAGGTTAGAACCGTGAGTGATGTTTTTAATGGGTTGATTAGAATTAGGCGATTCGATTTGGTTTTGAGGTTTTATGGTGAGATGAGTGAAGTTGGTATGACGGGCAATGCGTTTATACATTCTGCTGTTGTTCGATGTTTGTGTGAGTTGAAGGATTTTGATAAAGCGAAGGAGATGATACAGCGGTTAGAGTGTAACAATTACGAAGTAAATATTGTTATGTATAATGTGTTGATTCATGGGCTTTGCAAGAGCCAAAGGATGGAAGATGCAATGGAGATTAAGAAAGTGTTGAGTTTGAAAGGTTTAAAAGCTGATGTGGTTACTTATTGTAGTCTAGTTATGGGTTACTGTAAATTACAACAATTTAAAACAGCTAGAGATCTAGTGAATGAAATGGTGGAAATGGGATTTGTCCCAATGGAGGCGGTTGTTTCTGGAGTCGTTGATGGGTTGAGAAGAAATGGAGATGTTATTAGTGCTTATAGTTTGATACAAGATTTGGGGCATGTTGAAGTGGTGCCGAATTTATTTGTATATAATGCGTTGATTAATTCGTTATGCAAGCAGGGTAAGGTGGTTGAAGCAGATAATCTTTTTAGAAACATGGGTGCCAAAGGTTTAAACCCTAATGATATTACTTACTCAATCATCGTTGATTCGTTATGCAAACGTGGGCAGCTTGATTTTGCGTGTGATTTGCTTAGTGAAATGAATAACTTAGGTATCCAAACATCTATTTATCAATACAATTCCTTAATAAATGGATACTGCAAGTCAGGTAAACTTACAATTGCAGAATCTCTGTTTGAAGACATGCTTTCTCAAGGTTTAAGTCCAACAGTTGTAACATATACATCTTTAATAGACGGGTATTGCAAACACAGAGATGTGCAAAAGGCATTGAGACTTTATCATGAAATGACTGGAAAAAAGATTTTTCCAAACACATATACATATACTTCATTGATTTATGGTCTTTGTATTGCAAACATGATGTCACAAGCAAGTGATTTATTTCATGAAATGGTGGATAAAAAGGTTATTCCTAACGAGATAACTTACAACATTATGATCGAGGGGTATTGTCGAGAGGGCAACATGGTAAAAGCCTTTGAATTGTTTGATGACATGGTGGAAAAGAATCTTAAACCGGATACGTATACTTTCAGATCTTTGATTAGTGGTCTTTGTTCGATTGATAGGGTTTCTGAAGCTAAAGAATTTATAGATAACCTCAACAAGCAGCATCATAAGGTAAATGAGATGTGCTATAGTGCTCTCTTGCAAGGTTACTGCCAGGCTGGACGTCTTGATGATGCGATTAAAGCTTGCAATGAGATGGCGATGAACCGGGTTGACATGGATGTTGTTTGTTATTCTGTGATTATAAACGGAACCGTTAAACAAGGTGACGTTGCTAAAATTATACATTTCTTGAAAGAAATGCATGACCGAGGAATGAAACCTGATAATGTTTTATATACAAACTTAATCGATGCTTTTGGAAAAGTGGGAGATCTTGAGAAGGCAATGGGGTATTGGGATATTATGATTAGTGAAAAATGCAACCCTAATGTTGTAACATACACTGTGATTATTAATTGTTTATGTAAATTAGGATTAGTAGATAAAGCCGAGATTTTATGCAAGGAAATGCTTGTTAACGGCATAATTCCAAATCATATGACATATGGCTGCTTTCTTGACTGCCTTACTAATTTAGGGTATATTCAAAAAGCAGTAGTTCTTCACAATTTAATGATTGAAAGGTGTTTGGCAAACACCATTACATACAATATTTTGATTCGGGGTTTTTGCAAAATGGGTAGAGTTGAAGAAGCTATTAAGGTCTTATTTGAGATGAGTAATAGTGGTATCTCACCTGATCATGTGAGTTATTCAACTCTTATTTATGAATATTGTAGAACTGGTGATCTACAAGAAGCAATAAAGTTATGGGATTCCATGATTGATAAGGGTTTGAAACCAGATGTAGTGGTATATAATATTATAATTCATGGTTGTTGTGTTGCTGGAGAGTTGACCAAAGCTATTGATTTCCGTGATGATATGATAACAAGAGGATTAAAACCTGGTAGAGTTGCTGTGATTTAATTTGGGCCTCTATTTTGTTGAAACAATCAATGTAAGACCTTTTGTGTCACATGAAGCTTAATATTCATTGAAATAGTTACATAATGAAGCATTTATTGCAAGTCATACAACTTTTTTTTGCAGTTTAACTTCTCCTGACGGTCTGATGACACCAGCAAAAGCTCGTTATCATGCAGCTGGGGTGCTTCCCTTGGTGAGTAAGCTATCCAATGCCTTAAGAAAGATCTGTTTAATGAAAATTGTATATCTTTTGGATTTTATAAGGTATTAGTTCTTGTTTACCGAAAATTAGTAAATTTGTATTGGGGTTGGTGTCATTGTGCTCAGTTTTCAGGGAGTTAAGAATGCTCAATATGGTTTCTAATAGAGAAAACTTGTATGGTTTAAGTTTTGCAGTTGACAGTTATACTTCTTATATTCAGAATTATTTTGTGTTATCTCTTGCCATCATAGTCCATCTATCATTGGTACTTTAAATGTCGGTCTTAAGTTATTCTTCACTTGCATATATTAATTCACTATTCAACTGGATTTAATTGTTATTGCGATGTTTTTAATCTATTACATTTGTAACTAGTATCGTTTTTTTTAACAGAGGATCCTTTATATGATTAGCATGTTACTCCTTTTAAGGAGTCTTCAATTAGCAGGATAATCATTTTCCAGAAGGTACCATTTTACCCTCCAAATCTTTATGCTGCTGATTTATGTTATTAACCTATGTTGAATATTGTATACATTTAAAGCATATGTCAAATAAGGAGAATGAGAAGTAGATGACAAAAGTTTCATTTATGATTCAACTTGAGAATGGAACATGTTTAAATTGATGCATTAAAACTTGAAGTTAACAAACGATGGTGTAAAACCAATTCAATTTTTACTTTTAGAAGCCTGTGTTTCATGTAGTTGTGGTTCTTCTCAAGTTACATTACAATTACTAAAAGTTTAAAGGCTCTTAGTTACTAGCTACATTGTGGGTTTGTTACATAAATCATCATGTGCCCGCATTTCATCGTAATATTTTACATCCTTTGAAAATAAAAAATAACTAACTTGAAATTACTTCTGCAATAGTCATTCATCGTAATATTTTACATCCTTTGTGGGGGAATGTTGTTATCGCTACATATTGTCTTATTAATCCCATTCCCTACTTTGTTATAAAAGAGCAAATACTTGACCAAATTATCTTTCATGGGACCCCTTTACTTGACCAAAAGTTTTTGTTACTTAACGTGCGTTAAACCATTAACAAATTTACCTGATATTATATAAAAATAAAATTGTATGTAGCATGAATGTTTACTTCAGGTCTGGACCTGATAATAGCAACCCAGTCAGGACTGTTTGGTGTGCTGCGCGGGTTCCTCTTTGCTGTGAGTAACATCTACTGACACTTGCAAGTCTTTTGAAGTTATAGTTAATGTTATTATTTGTTTTAAATTCTCTTTTAATAATGTAGTGGTATACTACTAAGGGCAAGTGGCTTTTACCGAGTGGATACCAGATTGTGACTACATCAAAGGATTTAAAATTTATGGTGGTGATCGCCATTGTGTTCTCGTTAGAGCAGAAGACATGAACTAGGTGAGATCACTCAGCTGTTTAAGATGCTGCTAATATGCTATTTTGATAGTTGACCAAAAGGTTTATTTATCAATTCATCCATTGATCACAAATCTATAATTCCTTGTTTCTTATTATGATGTAAGAAACTGTTTTCCAACAAATAAAATGACTACATTAGTTTTGAAGCTATGAATGTTAATACGGTCTCGCATTGTTAAGCAAATGTGATCATTAAAATCATGTTGAGATGATTATAAGGAACGCCTTACTAGGAATGGTTGACAATCACTGAAGGTCAAGGTTGATAGTACTAATTTTAGAATTATCTACTATACATTAATTTTCAACTTTTAACATTGGAAGTTTTAAAGTTTTTTTTAAAAACGATGTTTACTAGCAGAAAGGAATAAAAAGAAGTGGAAGGGCCGGGGTGGAGTACATTGAGAACAATACACAAAAGAAAGACTTTTCTGTAATAAAAAGTTCTTAGAGGTTCTTTCCAGAAAAAAACAACGTTTCTTATAAAACCTTGAAGAGAATAGAGTTGAGAGAGATGCAACCAATCTTGTGAATAGTTGTGATCCAAGGATTACAAAGGAGTGTAATCTTATCATCCTTTAATCTTTTGATCCTATTATGCAAAAACATCAAAACTATTCAGATATTAATTTGACTACAAAATTAGGTAATTTATTGCATCTCATTTAATTTTTCTTTTTTCAACTTAACAACTCAAACTAACTTAATTTTTCATTCACAACTCAAACCAACCCAACTTTTTAATGAATAAAATATATAGTTTATGACTATATAAAAAACAATTAAAAAAAACCTTTTCAAAATCTAACAAACCTATAGTATATTGACTCGTATCATGACATAAACAATTAAATTTTATATATTTATTTTATTTTAAAAGTTACAATTTTTCGATTTTATATTAAAATTTATATTGTGACGTTCACAAAGAAATTTAAGTAAAATAGCGTCTTAAAAAAAGTTAAATATTATAAATTATTAAAGAAAAACTAAATTATGAATAATCTAATTCTAAGGAATTTTTTTTATTTATAGGGTTAATTATAAAATTTATTTGACTTGTGGGGTAAATAAAAAAAATTAAACATTTGGTGTACCCGACGGTCACACCGGCGAGTTTTCCCCAAGTCACATCACTGCGAAAAATCTTGCTGCCATGCTTAGAATCCTGTTGCGAAATTGTCATCTTCAGAACCCGTCGGTGACACCAGCGAGTTTTGCACCACTATTAATGCGCCCAAGAACCCGCCAATAGGAAGGGCGGGTAGTTGGTTAGGGTTTGACCGGTCCCATTTGAACAACATATTATAACAGATTTTGATCACTACGAGGCAAGATATAAGGTTTTTTCAAAAATAAATAATAATAAAACTAGTGAAAATGTTTATACTATGCCAACAACATATTTGAGTTTGTTGAAAAATAAAAAATGGAGAAGTTTATTGAAAAATATAGAATGTGAGTTTGTTGTGTATTTTAAAAAATGGTTAGATTGTTTATATAATAGAAAAGTAAAAGAATTAATAAATGACTTCAAATGAGACCAATGAAACCCTAACTAACTACCCGCCCTCCCCATTGGCAAATTCTTGGACGCATTAATAGTGGTATAGAACTCGTCGGTGTCACCGGCAAGTTCGATAACAAAATTTTGCAGCAGGAGTCTAAGCATGGCAGCAAAATTCGTCAGGGGTGACGTGACTTGGGGAGAACTCACCACTGTTACTAATGTTTAATTTTTTTTCTCACAAATCAAATAAATTTTAAAATTAACCCTATAAATAAATAAAAAACAATTTTAAAAGTTATCAAAAAAAATTTATTAAAAATACTCCATCATCCTCACAACCAATCTAACATAAAAATCACCATAATGACAATTCACGGCAAATTTTTCAAGGTCTAACAACCTACAAAGTATGTCAAAAAAATCTTCGACAGTAAACCAAACTACTCAAAACCCAAAACCCACTATCAACAATACATTCAATTTCCACCACCCAAAATCTCATACCCAAATCACCAACAACAGTGTTGCAAAATTACCCAAAAAACCAACCCTACTTGGTGCCCCAAGCACCATTATATAGATTTAGAAATAGTTTAACAACTATATGCGGCTACCAAAACTACAAAGTACTCCCAATTCTTCAATTAGTGTAGACATTACTAGAAAACAAATCATAAACAAGAACAAAACACCAATATAACCAAAACAGAAACAAGTGGTTTCATTCTCTGAGTTAAAAATGTTAAACACATCAGATCAAATAAACTACACTACAACCTCCAAAACGAAACTCAAATCCAACAACACTAATTCGTCTTCTTAGGAGATTTAGTAGCTTTCGACGGTGACTTAGGTTCTTTAGCCGCCGCAGTCTTCTTCGGCAACAGCACAGGATTAATATTCGGAAGAACACCACCATGAGCAATCGTCACTCCAGCCAACAACTTCCCAAGCTCCTCATCGTTCCTAATCGCCAACAACACATGCCGCGGGATTATCCTGTTCTTCTTGTTATCTCTAGCAGCATTTCCCGCCAACTCCAACACCTTCAAAATCAATCAAACATTCAATTCACCAAAACAATATCACACATTATACATTTATAAGTATGTTTTCTTTATCATACAGAATGATTTTGAGCTATTTTGATTGAATGATAAACAACATATTATTATTCATCACTATGTTTAATAAAACACTATTCATCTCTATTGATTTTTTAATATCTTTTAAAGTTGTTACGACTAGTGTAAAAAAAGCAACGATAAAGATATAGAAAGTAGTATTTGATTAAAAATATAAAAAAAGCAGTGATTTTTACTGTAATTATTGAATCGTTGATTTGATTGAATTGGAGATCTTACTTCAGCGGCGAGGTATTCGAGGACGGCGGCGAGGTAGACCGGAGCTCCGGTTCCGACGCGTTGGGCGTATCGGCCTTTTTTCAAGAACCGGCCGATTCTTCCGACCGGGAACTGCAGACCGGCTCTGACGGAGCGAGTGACGGCTTTCTTTCTTGGGCCGCCGGCTTTTCGTCCTCCGGCGCCCTTTTTGGTTTTTCCGGTGGCTTCCATTTTCTCCGGTGATGAAATGATGTTTGAAGGAGATGAAGTTGTTTGGGGTTGTAGTGGTGATGGTGGATGAATGTTGAGGGTGTTTATATAGTGTTGTGGTTGGGGTTGATTATGTGTGTTGGATTGTGATCCGTGTGAAGTGAGATGGACCAATAGGAATTTAGCGTTGGTTTTGGGTTCTTTTTTTTTTGTTTTATTTGGAGTTAATGAATTGGTTGTGTTGTTCCCGCTTAAAGGGTGGTTCTTTTTTTTCTTTTGTTTTTTGAATTTAATGAATTATTGCACCGTCAGATCTTCGCGGTTCGGCTCCAAACTTTTGAGGTTTTGTTTTTCTTTTTTTTGTTGTTGTTGTTAAAGTAGAACGTGGTGTATATATGTGGTGTATATTTCAAACAGTTAAATATTGGGTTATAAATAGAGGTGTACAAATCGGGTTTCGGGGCCCAAACCGAAACCAGTTTGGTCAAAATCAGTTTGGCTCCAAACCGGTTCCAAACCCAAAATTCCCAACCCTATCAAACCGGTTTGGGTCGGTTTGGAAACCGGTTCGGGCCCAAAACATTGTTTTTTGAGAAATTTGTATTTTTTTATATTAAAAGAAAATTTTTAAACATTTTATTAAAACATAAAATAATTTATACAATTTAAAACAAGTAAAACAATTACACAATTTAAAACATTTATACAAGTAAAATAATTATACAATTTAAAACATTTATAAATATATATACAATTTTAAATACAAGTAAAGTATATAAAACATTTATAAAATTTAAAAAACATACAAGGGTAAATAATAATTTTTAAAACTAAACATTTAACATAGTCGTTTCTTCGTTCGTCCGTATTATATTTGTACGTTTATTCCTCACCACCAGAACCGTTATGAAGGTAATCATCATATGTCGTTTCATCATCGGTCATTCTTGGTGTCAATCTGTTCTCTACCTCGTTCTCGTATAATTTTACTTCGTATTTCAGTTCTCCTTCATGTGAGTGTTTGTCTTGTACTTTTTCCGTGTCATCGAAATAATCTTTCAAACAAATTGACATTTCAACCGCTTGTGAAATGAGTCGAGTTCGTCTTATTGATATAACTCTGCCACTAACAGAAAAAACAGATTCCGAATCTACCGTGGAAGCTTAGACGGTTAGTAAATCTCGGGCTATGGTGGATAGGATTAGAAATTGATCTTTCTTATCTTTCCACCAAGCCAACAAGTCAAAAATTATAAGATCTTGTGGAGTCATGGTCGATAAAAAGTTTATAAAACCATATCTCCCGAGTTCCGAACCGGTTTATTTGTCCATATCTAGTTGTAAATGAACTAAATGTTTGATGAATAATTTGTGAACGGTTGGTGGGAAGTTCGATTATTTTGTTTGTTTAATAAATGAACAATATTACTTATTTTTTGTGATTTTAATTATAAAATCAATATATAATTATTTGTATTTGTTTGTTTAAATAAAATTTGTTTGTGTTTATTAATATTAATGAACTTGTGTCATGCACTTGTCTTTGTTTGTGTTCGTTTATTTTGTGAATATTTCATGAACAAATTCATTTTTTAATGAACATCGTTTGTGTCCGTTTGATTCGTTTACAACCCCTGTTAATATAATTCTATAGATGTAATTGAATAGAAAACAAATAACAATTGATAAATATGTTGTAGTCTTGTTAAGAATCAAATATCAATCAAATGACAGATAGCTACTCATAGTAAATGTCTATCATTATTAGTCAGGTAAAGATCGATGATTGATATATTTTATTAAAGGTTTAACTAAAATAGTTGTGCAATTGGACTTAAATCCATCTAGTCGAACAATTACAACCTTTGCCTAGCCACACTATAACTAAAATGGCAACCTCTTATAAGATATGGTAATTTACATATTATTAAAAATAGTCTAGCTATTAATTGTGTATTCATTTAATGACTTAGCTAAATTGTGTATGTTTGAAAATGAGTTATTGGATGTTTAATATTGATAGGTTTTGAATTACACTAAAAAATTTTATTTTTTGTTTTTTTTTCAATAAAATAATATCTTTTTGTACTTTATCATTATATTTTTTACTCTGTTCATAATCATTTTTAACAAATATTAAAAAATTAATAAAGATGAACAGTATTTTACTATAAACATTATCATGTTTTTTATCTTTTACTCACAAAATTAATAATCATTATTTATAATATAAAAAACATAATAATAAATTTATAGAGAACGGGTTATGAATGCTCTTAAAAACTTAAGATGTAATAATCCTGTTTACCATTTGAATGACTTTAATTTGGTTTTTCAAGAAATTAGGTATCAATTGATTTGGATTAATAGTAGGACAAATTTTACATTTCAATAGCTAAAATACTCAAATATGGTCGCGTAAAAGTGCAACTCTTAATAGGCCCTTTGAATTATTTTCATAAGGGGATTCTTGTAGGAGTTTATGTTTAAAGGCCCTAATGACCGGTTTCTCAAGAAAAGGCATTGCACATGATAAGTATTTTAGTACCATAATAATAGATGAGTGACGTGTTTGTTCTTGTTGTATGATGAAATTTTATTTACATGCAATATATTCTAGTTAGGTAAAGTTTTGAATATCATAATTATGCTCTTCTCGTAATTTTTGTCGTGTGAAATTTAGAGATATTCGATATATATAAATTTTAGTTTTTATAAAATTACTAGAACATAAGACATAACTAGGTTTATTGCCCATCGTGCGTTGCCACGACATTGTACGTGATGTGATAAAGTATAAATTACAATCGACCCGACTCATTTCAGAACTAATTTTACGTTAATACGTAGAGTAACTCGAATTTATACCGTTGAACAAAAACGTTTCATATATGACCTGACTCGTTTTCAAAGAAAATTAATGCATGCCGAAACATAGACTTACAATTGCTCCCGACATTGTTTCGAATTAAATTTACATCCATACGTATAGTAAATGGAAAAATATTATATTGACCCGACGTGTTTCCAACAAACCAATGTCGTAACGTTGGTCAACTCAAGTCGTACGTAAAAATAAGCATTAAAATGTTTATATTTGACCCAACTCATTTCTGAACAAATATTACATCAAAACATAAGCATATATCAAAACGTAGATAGTCTTAAAATGTATATAGTTAAGCATAGAAATGTTTAATAATTGACCCGAGTGGTTTCTAATTACATCTAAACGTAAACAAAACTGAATTTATATTGTATAGGGATAAACCTGGAACTTTAAAAACTTAAGAGGGTTAAAATAATATTTTACAAAGTTTTTAAAAAACAACAGGGATTGAAAGTGTAAATATTAAAATTAGGAGGGAAGAATTTATATTGTATAGGGAACCCACCGAAATTTCTTTTTAAGTATATATAGAATTTTAATACATTTCCGTAAGGTGTTATGATTACGATCTATTTTAACATCTTGGTTTTGAAGACTACTTAACATCATATTTTAACTATGTTTAACCTCAAGAAAATGATCTTTTTGTACGATTGAGACTACAACCGTATTCACAATCAGAATCAATACGACTCTATCTAGTAAGCAACAACATCAAGACAATAGGATCACTTTTACCCCAAAATGATAACAAACGTATTTCATATTCTTCGCATTGAATCAAATCAACCAAACAAATCCAGATTCAAACAACAAATCCCCTAAAATGAAAACCTAAAATCCACAAAACACCTAACAGTTAAAACATCAAATTCCTAAAGATGAAACGAACAACGATTGGATCTAGGAGCTCGTAAACTTGGTCACCGCTTTGGTCCCTTCAGAAACCGCATGTTTGGCCAATTCACCAGGAAGAACAAGCCTCACAGCAGTCTGAATCTCCCTCGACGTGATCGTCGGCTTCTTGTTGTACCTCGCGAGCCTCGAGCTCTCTTGCGCCAGCTTCTCGAAGATGTCGTTGATGAAGCTGTTCATGATCCCCATCGCTTTGCTCGAGATCCCGATGTCAGGGTGCACCTGTTTCAACACCTTGAAGATGTAGATTTTGTAGGTCTCAACGCTCTTTTTTGATCTCTTTTTCTTCTTATCGGCAGCGGTGGTGGCGTCTTTTGGTAGCTTTTTGCCCGCCTTTGGCTTCTTCTCCGCCGGAGCTTTCTCGGCGGTGGTTTTCTTGTCTTCTGATGGCTTCTTCTCCGCCTTTGGTGCCATTAGATTGTGAAGATGATGATGATGAATTTGAAAGTGAAATTGAGATTCAAATTGGATTTCTAGGGTTTGGAAATTTGGGGGAGATTGATTGATTGTGATTGTGGGTGGAGTTTCGGTTATGTATGAGTGGTGAGTGGGTGTTTATTGGATGGTTTGTTGTTGTGCGGATTGCTGACGTGGAGGGAGGATGGACGGTGGAGATTTATCGGAAGCGTGGATTGCGTTTTTTGTTTTCTGCGGTTAATTAATAAATGGAATCACTTTCCAAATCGATTAATTTAAAAAGGGTCATAATAAAGAGACACCCTTAAATTTAAATCGACACCACCTATACGTTGCGTATGGACTCATACGCGGCGTATAGGTCTCCCTCATAAATGCCAAGAATTCCACGTCACATCAGTGAGCCTATACGCCGTGTATGGACCCATACGCGCCGTATAGGCTTTATTTCGAATTATACTGACGCGACTTAAGATTTTTTCGATGATATATAACGCATCGAATATCAAACGAATGCGTTCATATTTCGTTTGTTACGAAGGAAACGTTGATTTTATTTGAAGGAAATTAGCGTTTTGTGGTTCAACATTTTCTTCTGTCACATAATTACTCGGTAAACATTTAATTCTTATTTCATTAAGTATTTGCATACATATATACATATATTTGAATTGCATACTTA
>BJCM01072422.1:0-13039 GCA_018326385.1 Flaveria bidentis | reverse complement strand
GTGTAGGGGAGTAGTGATGGAGTTTCTTTCCTTTGGCTTGTGAGATACCTTGTGTTGCTTCCCTTTCAGCATGCCACACAATGGTCATCACTTGTAAACTCTTTCTTTGGCATTCTAGTTACCAAATCATTCTTAATAAGTTTTCTTTTATACCAAAAGGTGTTATTGCCGCCCACACCTTTCTGCATACTTCATTTCAAATCGATTTTAGAGTGAGAAAGTAGAGAAACTCTCGCATTTTGAAGAAAGAAGAAGAGCAATTTGAATTCAAGGTAAGAATTCTATGTTTTGGGGTGTTCTTGTTGGGTTTTAGCCTCGGTTACATGCTTATATATGTTTGTGTGTTCGGTTATGTGTGTGTGTTGGTGGGTTTTAGGTGGTTGAACTCAAAGGTGCATTCGGGTTTGAGGAAGCTCATCCGAAAGTTGCATAAGGTGAATTCTAGAACCTCTTTTTACATGTTTTAACTGATTTTGGGTTGAAAATGCATGTATGTACGTTTTATTTAAATGGGTAATTACACCCGTATGTTTATGTGTGTATGAATGCGGGTGGAGTATGATTTGGGTGAATTATGAGGTTATGATCATGTTATATGTATATTTTGTTGCTTAGAATGTCAATACTAAGCTTAGAACATGATTAATTGATGATTTCGGGGGAATGAATTATGTTGTGAGAATAGGTTGGTTGCCCATGCGCCTGAAATTGGCCCATGCGCCTAACGGTTGAATTCGACTAAGTGTTTCCCCAGACACCTGAAACTCATGCGCCCCAATAGTTCCTATGCGCCTGGATTAGGCTGAAATTGACTAAGTGTCCCATGCGCCTAGGCACTCATACGCTTGCATAGTGCCCATGTGCTTAGAAATTTGCACAGGAGACTAAGTGTTAGGTTATGCGCCCAAATAGTGCCAATGAGCCTAAAAGTTTCCATGCACCTAAGTGTTCGCATGCGTCTGCATAGTGCTCATACGCCTAATGCCTTAGATTATTTTCTAAGTTTTTGGGAAAAAGGTGATGTGTTAGGCTTTGACTAGCGATGTTCTTGGGGGGTGATGTAAGTTGACTTTATGATGTTGGATGATGTTGTATGTGATGTGTATGTTGATGCCATGTATGGGTATGTTTATGCTTGTGTTTCTTATTATGTATATTATTTTCGTGGCTTTGCGTGGTATGATTAATATCAATAAATGTAGAAGTATTATGTAATGAGAGCGAAAAATAATGAAAAGAGAAATGTAAAGAATGAAAGAATGCATTAATTAATTAATTAATTAATTAATTAATGGATAAGTCTTGCTCCAGTACTGGTGTCAGGCTTTGTGCGTAATGAATGTGAGTCTATTTATGGACTTCGGCCTAGTACCCGCTTTGCGCCTACGTTGAAGGGGGTCAATGCAACATTTTTACATTGAGTAGAGACTTAGAACACTTAACAGATCAAATAGGGAACCTGGTTTTTGTTGATAAAACTTTGAACACAAGTAAATACGAGATATATTAGGAACAAAAACAAGATAGTATTTGGTTTTAAAAAATGTTGTATATTGCTCTCAAGTTCTATTACAAGTGTTACAAAGTATAAAAATAAATACAAGTACTTAAGACACTTTATACTGCATCGTATAACCAAGTATACTTTGAAAGCCAGCCGGAAACACTAATATAATCAACAAGATCAATGTATAGTTGACTTTTGACTAGTATATATCATAGCTCAAATCTTAATACATTATAAAAAGTATAAAAGGTATAAAAGTGAAAAGTTACGGACCAATTACCTTAATTTACAGTTGACAAAAGTATGAATTTTTCACTAACTTATCTAAATTGGTGAGTATTCATAGTTGGCAACGGGAAGTTGTTTAGCTTTTGTCAAAAGATGATTAGAGAAAATATGTATTCTCTGTTTTCGGAAGAAACTAGTCTTTGGATTTAAAAGACTTTGTCTCTGAAGTTTTGGAAAACTTTAATTTTGATTTCGGAAGATTTGATCATTTAGATTTGAAAGATTTTACACTTAACATATTTTTCTTGAGTTGTGTAAAAATTCCGAAATAACTTTCCCTTGTACTTTATGCATGTATGTCGAAAATTATTTGGTTGCTTTGATTACATCAACTTTTAAGTATAAATCTTACACTACATATCCGCTAAAAAATACGTGTCACGCTTTAAACTTCATACATTTCGTACGAAAATTACATTTCATTTATATAATTTAGCCTAACACGGATGCTAGTTCAATTTCACATAATCTGATTTCTTTTGTTATTATTTCATGATTCATAATAAAGCATCGTCAATAAAACATTAAAACGTTATTCAACACTCTTCCCAGCTTCAATTTGTTGCACGTAGCGTTCAACTTCTTCGATCATCCCCCAAATCGCTAATGAAATACACACAATCATCTTCTTGTTGAATCTCAAGCAGAAATATCTCCGTTGATTGCACGTAAAACAATTTCAGAAACCCTAGGTATGTCGATCGGTAATGGAAAATCTAAGATTTGAGAATTGATTACTGGTAACAATGTTGAAGATAGCGAAATTCTACTTCGTGTTCTTAGTTTCTCTATTTTGTAGTTTTATTTGTGACCAAAGATGGACTTTGAGCTATTCGATGATGTCCCTCAAGATGATTATGCCTTTGGAGCTGAAGATATTGATAATGTGAGTATCTGTTATTTGCGTAACACTTGTTTGTTTTTTTTCTATTGATCAGTAGCATATGATTGAGGATGTTGTTCTCCGCAAAAAGAAACTAGCATTTTCGAATTTTGATCATGGAAGTGCTAAGCTTACTCCTGCTTTGATAAAAAGATGAACAATTGGACTTTCAATGTAAATTGGACCCATTTCAACTTCAAAATTGGTATGACTGCTTGAAATCTGCAATAGAAATCTGTCAATAGGAATGGTTGATGTACATATTGATATGCTAGATCAAGAGTGTTCCATATAAATTGAATCTGATTAATAGAGTTCATGATGGTACATCAGTTTATGCTTGGAATTTGTTTAACCGTTCTTCCTAAGAAATGAAGGTTCAAATTTGTGGCTTCTGTATTCATGCTGTTGTGCACATGTGCTTTATCAGAAACCTTTTGAAATATGTAGGAGCAACTAGTGTTTGAGGGTGATGAAGGCCAAAGATGTGGGATTTGCATGGACAGTGTTGTTGAGAGAGGAGTTTTGGATTGCTGTCAGCACTGGTATATGTCTCGTCTTAGATTATCAATCTTTTTTGTTAATTTCGTGTTGTGTTGTGGGCAGAATATGATGATATTACATCATTGCTTATCATGATTGAGATTTCTGTTACTTATTTTCGGAGTATATTGTGAGTAAGTTCTCCATTCCTTCAATTTCAGGTTCTGTTTTACATGTATTGACAACTGGGCAAGCATCACGAACCTATGCCCACTTTGCCAGAATGAATTTCAGTTAATAACTTGTGTTCCTGTGAGTTATGCACTTTCTGTCATTCTGTTTGTTTCACTATAGATGCTTCTTCAATTTAAAATCATTAGTTAGAATGCATCTTTCCTTCATTAAACATTTTGGCTCTAAAAGAGTCTACAGAAGGGCCACTCTGCTTCATTTTGGCTTGTTTATACTCAAATTAGTTTATTATCCCTTGATTATGTGATTAGTGGGGCATTTGTAACACTTTAGGAAAATGCATAATTGTTATTATTATATGAGTAACTGCTTTCTTGCTCCCATAAACAGTTTTTTCACTTACTTTTTCAAGAAAACATAAAGAAGTAAAAAAATAAGGTGGCAGGACCAGATGACATGCTAACATTTATATTGTGGCATCTTCATTCTTCATTGTCTTTTTCTCATTATGTATATAAGCGGTACGATAAAAAGTATCATATAAGAGGAATGGAATTTTGATGCTACTCCTATATTTTATTGTAATGAAGGTATACGATACTATCGGAAGCATCCAGCCTGATGATGGTTCATCATATATAAGGTATTCCTTTCTCATTGGTTATTTTACACCCTCATCCCTTTACTGGCATCATAGAGTACTTCAAGGCCACCAGACTGCTCTAATCAGCAAAGGTTAAATCTACTATTGCATAATCTTTTTATCTTGGTCAGCTGAGGACAGTAAATGCCTTCGATGAACTACTGATTGTAAAAATATTCTGTTAGTTATTTTTATATGTGTAACTACAAGTAGTTCAGGTTTGCAGCAGTGTCTAATATTTCCTCTCAAATGCAGAGATGATGATGATGATGATGATGATGCTTGGAGTGTTGAAGGAAATAATAACACTCTTTCGTTTCCATCATACTATATTGATGAAAATGTAAGTCACATTTAAACTTTAAAGGGACCTTAGTTCCTAAAGCAATCCCTGTAAGCCCATCAAATGTGCTATGAACAAAGATGTGTTGATTATACAATAATTTGCGAGATAATCATAGCAAACATTTGAAAATCTTAGCCAAGCTGATTGAAGTTTCTTATTTGGTGCTTGTGTGACTAGTGACGCAACATTTTTCAGAATGTGTTCACATAGAACTTTTATATGTTATTTGATCCCTAAGGATTTTATTTGTGTTGATACTGTCCATAATATATATTTGACATCCTGCTGATCATTTGGTCATATTTCTTTATGCTTCTGTTATGATGTAGGCAGTCAGCTGCTTGGAAGGAGATAGCTGCAAAATTCGAAACCAGTCGGCAAATATTGAAGAAGATCCAGATCTCGATACATCAATTGCATGTGATTCATGTGATTTATGGTATGGTTTTTAATGCTAGGTTGATAACATTTGTACATATGAAATATAGTTTTTACTTTACAACATCCTTTCATGGAATTGTCTACTATTAAGATTCTGCCAAATGATTTTTGACTTCATGGAAATAGGTATCATGCAATATGTGTTGGTTTTGATACTGAAGGGAATTGTGAGAATTCATGGCTGTGCCCAAGGTACTATTGATAGTCTTTGTATTAGACATGCTTGTATCTGAATATAAAGTTAAAACATCATTTAAATTTCAGTTATGCAGCTCAAGTTTAGATTTTGTCTGTGTTGCTTTTCAATATATCTTTTCATTAGATGATACAAGTTTTTTGTTTATACAGGTGTTTAGTTGATGAGACGTCAAAGAAGTCAGAACTGGAGCCAATCAATCATCATGCACATTTAGTGGATGCTGCTTTTCCTATGAATTTGTCAGTATCTGTTGCTGATGCAGGCGAGACAGCTGTTGTTGTCTCAAATATTAATGGAAGTCAACAAATCAATGAAAACATGTTGTCAACTGCAAATACGAGCATGGACTTAGATATTGGTATGATCAGATCTTATTTTGGGACATGTCACTGTGTCTATACATTGTTGTTGTGGGCTTGTGGTTAAAGATTCTGTTGCTCCTATTGCCTGAAGGGAATCTAGAGAATGAAGAAATAAATCAAATATTTTTGCCAATTTCAGATGTTTGTGAAGATAATTACAAATCAGAAAAACGTTTGGTTGATATTATCAAGAAACCAAAGATAGAGGCAGTGGAACTAGATGCTTGTTTACCACCAGGGACAACTACTTTGGTCTCAGAAACTTCACAGCCCTCTGCATTAAGCAGAAGCTGTATAGAAGAAACAAGTGAACCAAGTGTTTCTGATGGATTAAGAACATCAGTGTTGAATGACAAAAAGAGCAAGAACATGTCTGGTAAATATGCATACCTGCTTCCATGCTATGTTTAGTGCACCTAGTGTCCTCTACCTAATATTAGCAGATATTGATAACTCGAGGTCTCGAGGCGTCATGCTTAAACCCATATATATTCAAATGGGTTGATTTGGGATATGTTTCATTTCTAATGGGTTGGAATATAAAAATTAGCTGAAAAAGGGTCAAAGAAGTTGAAAGTTACTGAAGTGTATCCCTAATGCATAAAATATCCTAAATTGTTTCATTTGAAAAACTTGATTAGCATTGAAAATATTTACATTCTGTTATCGTATCTGGCATTCTGGTTGTTTATAAGAAAAATACAATTTTGGACAAAAAGTGTCTTGCTCTACCCATATTGCCACCTCTCTTGACGACTGAAAATAAATGTCTGTTACATCATATCTTCACTGCTTTTATTAATGCTTATAGCTTTAATATTAATGGTTATCTAGATAAAAACAAAAAAATTGGAGAAGTGGAGAAGAAGAAAGTTTCTAAAGCATGTAGGCTACCAGGTATGAAATCCTTCCAGGTTGTTTCCCTGAAAGTGCATTATCAGAAACACTTGTGTTCTTAATGTCCCTTCAGGTGTCGCTTTCAAATAAATTCATCACTCAATTGTTGCTTACTTCACCTTTTAATTACCTTTAGCAGACAAAAACCCTTGTAAGACGGAAGAAGCCAGTGGAATCACAGGTGCAAAAAGAAAGCAAAGAGACTGCAGGTCCTTTTTCGCACTTGCTACTTCTATGATTTCCTACTGATATGACAGCTGCGGATTCATGTCTTGGTGCTTGCATTTCCTATATCTTGCTATAAAGGGGCTTAAATGAAGAATGCCTATATGATTTTGAGTTGACATGATTGGCTGCAAGCCAAAGGGAAATAAATGGGTGATGAAAATAATAATTGTAAAGATGCCATTCCCTTTTTTTTGGATAAATATATAAAGTGAAATACCTTAATGGACACTATAACTAGGGGATATTGTTTGTTGTATTGTTAGACATGCATCTTAGCACTAGTGTTGTATACCTGTGTAACAAGACAATACAGTGTGTTGTAACATACACTGCATAAATGTTTATAATCCATCAGATTTAATATTGCCTGCTCATTTAGGTAAAAGTTGTAATTTCAACCATTTTATCAGAAAATGGGTTCATTTGGGATTATAGTTTACCTTAACAAGTCAAATGGGTAACCTTTTAAGCCATATTCGAATATGGAACGACTGAATAGTTATGAAATCTATCTGAAGTGTCTTTAAAAGCTTATGACACGCTAAATCACTTTGTTAAGGAAAATGATAATTATTTTTTAATAATATAGTTATTGTAATCCTATATAACACATTAATTATTTATAATATTAAAAAACAGTGAGACAAACTTTTCTGTTGGTTGACCCAATCCATTCTGTTTTGACCTATTTTAGAAGTTACCTGTTTTGATCTGGACTTGTTTAGACCCTTCCACTTCGCGACCTGTACATTAGTATCTAATATTGATGGTTGTGACAATATTTGTGGTCTTTTCGGTTTGTGTATCTTTTTCTTTGATCTGATATATTATTTACACTTTTTGAAGTGCTGTTGAAGGTGAAACCAAAACAAAGATGCCGAACGGTACATCCTCGAAGATTGTTAAAACAGAGCGAAGTCGAGTTGCTCATTCTATGAATGAAACCAATGATTTTGGAGAAAGCATTGTGAGGAAGCGAAAGGTTGAGACTGATATAAGAGATATAGTCCAAGGAACATACCGCATGCCTTCAAAGCGACTTGCACCTGAAGACGCCTCATCTGGGCCTAGGATAAAAAAGATCATGAGAAGATCAACCCAGGATAAAGAGTCATTAGTGGAAGTCCAAAATTTGAGGAAAGAAATTAGAGATGCTATACGTAACAGATCATCTAAAGAGGTTGGAGATAATCTCTTCGATCCAAAGCTTTTGGCTGCATTCAGAACTGCTTTGACTGGTCAAACATCTGAAACAAAAAGACCACCACTGTTAGATGTGAAAGCAAAGAAGGCCTTGTTACAGAAGGGAACTGTACGTGAAAATCTAACCAAAAAAATTTACGGGATTGGTGGAAAACGAAAACGAGCATGGACCCGTGATTGTGAGATTGAATTTTGGAAGCACCGATGCTCAAAAGTATCAAAACCTGAAAAAATTGAAACTTTAAAATCTGTTCTTGATCTATTAAGAAAGGGTCCTGAGGTTATGGAAGTAAAAAAGGAAAATACTGTAGAGGACTCTAGTATGATTCTCTCAAGGTTGTATGTTGCAGATGCATCTGTTTTCCCAAGGAAAGCTGACATCAAACCACTTTCCTCCCTAAACGGTAAATCTCCAGAAATAACTAGTTCTTTGATTGATAGTAAGCAGCCCAAGTTCGCTGCTCCATGCAAAAAGGGTGAACTCTCCACCAGGAAAGTAAATCCTAATAAATTGTTAGACCGAGCTTCTAGATCTACAGGTGGGTCCCCTATGAATGCCCAGAAGGAATCAGGTAGTGGATCCAACGATATTAAAGTCGACAAAAAGAAATGGGCTTTGGAGGTTCTTGCCAGAAAGACTGCTGTTTCTGGAAACAATTCCTCACAGGGACAAGATAATGCAGTGCTTAAAGGAAATTATCCCCTACTGGTATGCCAGGAGTTTGTTATGTCTTCTTGCAGCTAATTTTGGTCTTGCTTAGAGGTGGTAACTTGGATGGTGTGGGTAACAAGTTAAGCAGACACCTTAATACTGGTCCAAATGGGTCTCTTCCTTTTGGATTATCTAAAACCAATTTCTAATAATATAAGTTTTGAAAAACTAATAGGGATTTAGAAGGCTTTAAGCTTAAAAAACACTGGGAGATTTTTGATCTGTTTGACCTGGTCAACCTATTTGACTTGTTCACCATATTGGCTAAGTTTTTAAAATTCTATCATTAGAGATAAAGAAACAACTCAAATGGACCTAAGTTTAAATATGCAATTCAGAATTGTCACCTCTAGTCTCTTTCATATGGCCAAAAATTTCATTTTCTTTTTTGTGCAGGCTAAACTACCGGTAGATATGCGGCCAAGTTTGGCCCCTAGTCGCCATAATAAAATCCCAATTTCAGTTAGGCAGGTAATATTAATTCTCAAAGTACATATACTTGTGCTACTGTAGAATGCCGAAAGCAACTTCACAATTTGTTTTTATAGGCTCAACTTTACCGTCTCACAGAGCATTTTCTGAAGAAAACAAACATGCCAGTCACTCGCCCAACTGCAGAAATAGAGCTGGCTGTTGCAGATGCCATTAATGTTGAAAAGGCAGTTGCTGATAGATCAAACAGCAAACTAGTGTATGTCAATTTGTGTTCCCAAGAGTTATTACATAGATCAGAAACTTTGGATTCTACTACTGGCCCAGACTCGGAACCTAATACTGACCCAAAAACTGCTATCAGTGATGATCATTCTACCAATGCTGATGTGGATGTTGATGAAGCACTTAGAAATGCTGGTCTTTTGTCTGATTCTCCTCCAGATAGCCCACATCAGCTTGAAAGGGAGGATTCAAAGGAAGAAGATGGTCCTGATAATGTGTTTGAAATAGTGTCTCAACCAGAACTTGATATATATGGAGATTTTGAGTATGATCTAGAGGATGATGACTTTATTGGTACTAGTGCAATTACAACCTCTAAGGTTCAACAAGATGATGCAAAAATAAAATTGGTTTTTTCTACACTTGACTTCGGTAAATCAGATAGTGGTTGGCGTCTTGAGGATCATGAAGCACCAGTTGTAGTGGAAAATGCAAATAAAGATAATGAGGAGAAAAGCACACCACTTGGAGGTGAAGATGATATTCTTGGTGAATGCGAAGAATTATATGGTCCTGATAAAGAACCTCTTATTGAAAAGTATCCAGAAATAAAGCTGCCTGATTTGGTAACTGAAAATAATAATGCAGAAGTAAAAGGCGAACAAGATCCTAACCAAGCATCCAAGGCATGTGATAAATCTAGCGGAGACGTCTCTGAAACCAAGCCTCTCGAAAGGGTAGAAACAAAGGTGAAATTTCATGTTGACAAGAAGCCACATTCTGACAAGCATAGTTCTGTGTTTAAGAAGGTTAGTAATACACATGTTCATTGTTAGGGACAGCTAAAACGCATTATTATCCATTTCTTAGTTCTTACAATTTTTTATATATATATAATTAGTGCTTTAAATTAGATTACAGAAACAATATTTGTACAAAATTACGATGTTAATCTAAATCGTTTGTACAAAGTGATTTAGGAGGTCATTAGTCATTACCATGGCACTGGCCTAGGGAGTATTTATTAGTGATTCATTAGTGATTCAAGTTAAGCTTATTATTAAAGCATATGCAGGTTGAAGCATACATAAAAGAGCACGTCAGACCATTGTGCAAGAGTGGGGTGATTACAGTCGAACAATATAGATGGGCTGTTGCAAAAACAACCGACAAAATCATGAAGTACCATTCCAAAGATACCAATGCCAATTTCCTCATCAAGGAAGGGGAAAAGGTTAAGAAACTTGCTGAACAGTATGTAGAATCTGCTCAAAATCTAGAAAACAACAAACAGAAAGCATAAGATTTCTGGAAATGTTCATATCATGAAGTCATGTTCGAACGGTAGGAGAGGCCACCCAAAATCCATATTCAGGTTTTAAAAGTTCTAGAGAAAGATTATGACAAATTTCATCAAGTCATGTTCGAGCTGTAGCAGAGGCCACCCAAAAGAATGAAAGTTGCGGCCCCAAAGGTAGAAAATAGCAAACTAAGTGCAATGTGTTTGTTATTGTTTAAGTTCCGGGTTGTAAAGCTCTGAGCCTCTGAGAATGCACATGAGTACGTCTTCAGGACCCAAAGAAATACGAGCAGCATATCAATACTTGAGTGGAGGTATGTGTTTATTGTATTTTGTAAACTTATAAACAATTGTTACGTTTTCCTCAGTTACATATACCAAATCAAGAATTTATCAATTTCATACTTAAAACCTTTTAAAATCCATCTAGTAATTTTAGTTTTAATTTTAATTTTATTAAATTTAATTATATGCATATGCAAGTACAAAGATGTGTTAGTTTCGAGGGATTAAACATACACAGATTATGGATATTATGAAGAAACGATAGAGAGAAACTTGTTATGAATTCTTTCTTACATTCTCTTCAAATGGTGGATTACAAGGCTATTAATAGCCATGGTCTTGGTGGTTAATAACTAAGTAACGTTAAGATAATGGTAACTATTCTTAACTAACATAAGTACTAACGGTGTTAATGATGGTATCATAGGGGTGTTGGGTAGGCGATGGGGTGATGCATAAACAAGGTAGGATTCTTGCTCGTTCTCTTTCTTGTTGTCCTTGCATTTGATGCATTCTTTTGTAAATTGTTTCGAGTTTCTCACATTCAAAACATATGAACTTGCTTTTGTCTTTGTTTTCTTGATTTGTACTTCTTCCATGTCCTTTTTCCCTTCTGTCAAAGCCTCTTCCTTGATTTCTTTCATGGCTTTGATTACTACATCCCTTTCCATGATGGCAGCTGATTACTCGAAATAGGCATCAACAGTTTAATTTGGTTATTTTCTTTTGGTTTATTTTGACTTTTGAGGCGTTCCTCGGAGCATTTACAGTGGAGTCCTTAAATTTATGTGAGTGTGTTTGGTATATGGAATGATTTTGAGTGGTTGTGAGTAAATGAGAGAAAAAATATTATTGTAGATTGGTATATTTGAAAAATTACTGTTCAATCCTTATAAAAAATTTAATATTTTTTAAAGTGTTTGTGAGTGATAAAAAAGTAAAAAACCCACTATGAGTGCTTTGAAGTGATGTGTTCCCTTGTTGGTGCGTATTTGCTTCATGATTTTTTAATTTTCTTGCTTTTGCTTCTGATTGGTTAAATTAGTTTTTTGCTTGCTTGACTTGCTTGGCCACAATCGACTTTGTTCATTGGATTCCGGAGGAACTACTTCGTTAGGATTGCTTGCTTGACCAAAATTGGTCTTTGACTTGCTATTTGAACCATAACTAGATATTATACCCGCCGCATGTTGTTGCGGCATCATACGTAACATCATACACTACATGATAAAGTATTGACTACAGTCGACCCGTGTCATTTCTCAACTAAATTAGCGTTAATACGTAGAGTTAGTGACTTGAATTCAACTGTTGAATGAAAATGTATTATATTTGATCCGACTATCTTTCCAAAAAAAATTTATGTCAAAACGTAGACCTCCATTCGTTACGACTCATATCCGAACTAAAATTACGACTCATATCCGAACTAAAATTACGTCTAAACTTAGAGGGAATGAAAACGTATTATATTTGACTCAACGCGTTTTCATACAAAGCTTATGTCAAAACGTAGACGTATAATGAAACATAAACAATCTTAAAGCATATATTAAGTTAAGCAAAAAAAAACATTTTATATTTGGCCTGAGCCTATATGCGTTACCACGATGATATTGACGTGGTTAAGTACGTAAAAAATGCGTGAGTCAGTGACAATTTGATATAGGTAGAAAAAGAATACTATGTCTAGTACGTTACGTGGTATATAAAATTTATCAATGAAACAACAATTGCTCGGTATAAATAAAATTGATTGAAAAGATTAAAAAGAAATATCAAGGGTAAAGAAACAAAAAACAAAAGTTGAAAGTCCTTGAATTCAAACCAAGAAGTAAACAAATTATTATATGCAATGTTGTAAAAATCGGACTTGTAGGCCAATTAATCAGCGGACTAGTCGGGTACCGGTACCTCACCGATTGAATTTTTCCTAATTGGAGCAAACAAATCGCTAGTCGGTCAAACTGGATAAAATCGGGGAAAAATCGGCCCTAATCGGACCTAGTCAGCTGTTAATCGACTCTTTTTTCGTAAGAACTCTAGGAACTAATCTCAGTCACTCATTTTTTATCACATGCAAATCACATGCTATTTCTCCCTTTTTTTAAACGTTCGTAACTTTTTTCACGACATCATTTTTTCAAAAAAATTTCACCATAAAATTCAGTATTTTTTATCTTTGCAACGCCTACCATATTGATATACTTTTCTAAAAAAAATCGTACATCCGTTGTTTACATATGTGTAAATCTAGTTATACACATGTGTAGTACTGGATTTACACATGTGTAAATCCGATATTACACATGTGTAAAACGAATTTCGTTAAAAAAAACGGGAATTTTTTTATTTTTTATAATTTTTTTATGAAAGAGGGAAAGTTGGGGAACATTTTTGTGTTTTTATTTTT
>BJCM01072420.1:43288-65140 GCA_018326385.1 Flaveria bidentis | reverse complement strand
AACCAAATCTAGAGTATCTCGAGCCATTTGGCGCCCCGTGCACCCTACTGAAGAAGACTCAGGAGGGCAAATTCAGCGAGAAGGTTGATGAAGGTATATTTCTAGGATACAACATACCGAACAAGAGAGTTTACAACAACTCAACGGGTTAAGTAGAAGTGTGGTGTAACGTAGATGTTCAGAGATACACCACACCACCTGCTGGAAAAGGACCTTCCTTCTTTTTCGACTATGATGGATTCTTCAAATCCTTCAACATCTCACTCTCCACTTCTGACGACGAGTTGGCAACCAAGATGATGTATGATGTCTTGAACCCATCGGCTCTAGACTCAACATCATCCGGTTCACAAGCTAGCTCATCTAACAATTCAGGGGGAGTACCTGAAGATAGTGACTCCTCCTTTGATGACGAAGCTGTGGAGACTAATACAAACAATCAGGAGGACCAGGTTCCTACTACCGCAAGTCCACAAGCATATGACATTGATGCCTCTGACTCTTCGGAACCTCAGACTCCTACTGCCTTAGATACTGAACCAAATGTTCATAATCTTGATTCTGAGGTAGTTGTTCCAACCACTCCTGGATCACACCTAAATGTCTATCATCCTTTGGATAATGTCATTGGGGATATGAGGTCAGGAGTTCAGACCAGAAATCAGTTGTACTCAACACACGTATAAAACTTTTCAAAAAGTGAGGCCCTATTTTTTAAGGGCCCCAAGCCCTAGCTTTGCTCATATATATTAACGGGCCGGCCTTGATGTTTAGATATTTCTTTTTTGCCTTTGGACACTGAATCATAATATGCCTTCCATCACTCTAGTTCCAAAACATCATAATGTTTTTGAGTTGTAAATGAACCCCTTCCTTGAATCCTTCTACTCCTGTTATTTCCCCAACCTCTTCTCATATTCAATATTCACTATTTGACGATTCACCTAAAATTCTCCTTCTGACACCCTCACCTAAACATGTTAAAACCTTCAAAAGTAAATCCACCGATCTCCACAAAACTTGAAATAATAATAAGAATTTCAAACCAACTGAAAAGCAAAGATGATAACAATAAGCTTAAGTTCATCCACAAACTTTATCTCAACTAATACTAGTCTTGCCAATATTAAATTTTGGTTGTTAATATGAGTTGTCACAAAGCCTTCTTCTTTTATGTTCGAGTTTACAAGCAATCAAATTAAGAAAACTTTGTTTAGAGTCGAAGGCTTCTCATATATATTTGAAAATGCATTCATCATACATTGTCCAGTTACTTCCTTCGTAATTAAATACCATACCTTTAGCTAGTGCCAAACTGCCAATCGATGAAATCACTTCCTTGTTTTCTTCTCTTTCAATTTTCAATCGGCTTGTTCCGTTATTCTAGGTTTTTCTTTAATCATGACCATTTCTTGATCCTTTTGACATAATAGTTCTTCTAGTCGCATCTTCCACAAAATGAAATTAGTCCCATTAAACTTCACAAGTTGTATTTTCTCGTCTTCAACCATATCAAACTGCAAACAAGAAACAAATAAAAAAACAATGAACATACATAGTTGTGGCATGAGCCTAAACTTAACAATAATTCGACTGAACACTAATACATAACTCTTTTGCCCCTATAATAGACCAACAAGCAAATCTTAGCTCAATGAATTTCAAGAGTTCTTCACCAAACCATAATTAGTTTCTTATTGTGTATAACTAGGTAGTACTTAACAAAACCACCTCCACCCAAAACAATCGATAATCACATTAGGCCTACAACCATAATCACAAACCCATAAACCAAAACAATTCCCAGCCTAATGGCAGTTAGGGGTAAACAACGAACAAAGATTTATTATTAATGGCAACAACATGAAGTTTCGAACAAAATCATCGATCTCCAAGGGGTTTTTCCGGGCCAATCAGTTGACTATCATAGCCATCAAAGAACCAAATGCTTAACTGACTTACCTGATGCATGCAAGGAATCTCCTTTTTAAAACAAACACAAAAAACCTTAACTCCAAGAGGCATAAAAAAGTCGGATTTAGATGTCGACTCTTCCTAGAAAACCCTAAGTGACTTGAACTTTGAATGGGAAAACATTAATCTTTTATTAGTGCAAAACCTTAAATCTTTTATTAGTGCAAAGCCCTTTTACAACAACCCTAAAGAATAAATAAAAGATTGAACAATACTTAATATCTAGAAGTTCCGATTATACCATTTTTAGGTATAACGATATGTAGAAACGTGAAACAACGCACACTAGCACAAAAAAACTATAGTATGCAAAACAGAAAATAAACGAACATGAGATTTTAAGTGTTTTGGTCGATGTGAAATAAACGCATTGTGTAGTGACAAGGATTTGTCTTTATTTTTTTTTTAATTGCAAATGTACGATCCTGTTTTGAAGGATAAATGTTATCTTAATTGGGCCACCTATTTGTTTTCTAGCCGGGACTGCACCCCCAAACCCCTTAAAAGAAAACTAATTGCCGTGAAAACTCCTTGGCTCAACTTAGAAAATTTTGCTCAGAGTGAGATTTAAACTTATGACCTTCTATTATTTACATGTCATGAGTATCTTATCTTAATCAGTTGAGCTAAAAATTATTAGTAAGTTTGTCTTTTTTAGATGCTCAAATATTACAATTACATAACATGGTATTTATTAAATATAAACTAGGTTAGTAATCTTGCTAAACAAACAATAGACCCAAAATCGGCCCCATTTAACGCATCTTGTGTCTCTAACTTCGAGCCCAAACCCGAAGCTTTCATGAATCCAATAACAACAATAATAATAGAAAAAAAAATTATAAAGAAGACATGAGCATCAAAGAAATTACAACGATAATAGTAACACTAATACCACTACTATTGACTATAGTAATGCAAGGAAATTACTATCCTAATCTCTCTTCTTGTACATAGAACCCTCATCCATTCTCTCCATCAACAATCGACCACCTCTCTATGGAGATTGTCCTCTGCATCTCTAGCCATCATTTTATTAAGAAAATAATTATTACAGAACAACATGAATAGTAGTAGTTGTAGAGTGAGCATGAGCAAGAGTAACACAACAACTTATAATATCAGTATAGACATTAAATTAATTATCCAGTCATCTAATCAAACACATTTGTAGTTCTATCCTTGAATAATAACTTACCATAATCTCCATTGGCACTATCCAACATCTTCATCCAACCATCTTCATCAACAACCCCCTCTATATGCACATCTTAATCTCCATCACCATATATGAACACCTCCACTGACACAGTCATCTCCACTCTACTCATTATCTCTTCTAAAACACAATGCAAAAGAAAAATACAAAACCCCAAATACCAAAACCACGATAAAAAACACATGAAGGTGTGCACGTTTATTGAGTTGCTAGTGACAGCTATATGCTTTTATGTATGTACTTGCTGTCGTAGTAGTTATGTTTTAGGTTTTATTTGGTTGGGTGGAACTTAAGATGTGGGTTATAAACTTAGTACTAGAGATCACAAAAAGACCCAAACCTAATGTGAAAACCTTAACCATAAATATTCATAACAAGTAAAGTTTTAAAAGTTTTTTAGGTTTCAGATGAGTTTGCTACTAAGTGATAATTGTCTATTGATTGGAATGTATGATCAAAGAAAACAGAGAAGGAGGAAAAAGAATAACAGTTGCTTGCTTGGCTACTGTGTAAGTGAAAAAAAAAAATAAAAAATCAAGAGGTTGTAGGAAGATTGAGTGCATGCTTTGTTTGCAAGAGAATCAGAAGAAAATTGTGTGCATCAAGTTGGCTTGCTTGCATGTTATGTGTGCATGGAGACGCAAGTAGAGTCGTCGATTGATCGCAAAAGGCAAAAGAAAAAAGAGGCATTTGTGTGCTATTATCAAAGATTGAACCTTGTGGATAAAATTGAATCTCTGTGATTTCAGAAAGAAATGTGTCATGATCAAGATTAAGGGGTGAGTGTAAGATTTAAATTTTGACGGGTCATAGAATTGGAGCTTACCACATAAAGTTTATTTGGTCATGTTTATTTTACGTTTATTAGAGTCAACGTAGTGACTCTAGATCATGGGCCATATTTTCTTGTTTATCGGACTAGTGGGTTAGTTTTTTTTAGGTATTATTTGGGCTTGTATTTGTATATATATGTTTCTAGAGCTGAATGAATAAGTAAGTTTTAAAGCAATGAAGTCCTTGTGTATGTTTTTTGTGTGTATATTGGCCTGAACCAACAACCATAGCTCACGAAGAAAGAAAGCAGAGCTTATTGTCTTCCTCTTTAGGATAAGTTATATTGGCTTAATAAAAACCTTAATAATAAGAAATGTTTACATATTTTCCCTAAGACCATAAATTACATGTTTCCTCAAGCTAAAAAATTAGTTACATATATCCCCTTCCTAAAACATATATATTACATATTTATCCATTTCATTAACTAACCTATTAATAATTATTTTATCTTGTTTTTACTAAGTGATTTTTACATATTAATGTTTCATTATTATAAAATTTGAAATCTTTGACAATTATATTTCGTATTTGAAGATGTAAGTTTGATTATCAGTTATTGTTGTCTTAAAATAAAATTTAAAACGAGGTGATATTTTATTATTTTTATTTATATAGAAGACTTGAATTTAGGTAACTATGTAAATGATAGTATTTGAAAGTGAAACGTATAAAAAAATAATTTAGTAAAAATATGATCAATATAATTATTACATAAATAATTTTAATATAACGGGTAAATATATAATATATATGTTTTAGAAAGGGAAAATATTTAATTGATTTTTAGACTTAGGTAAATATGTAACTAATGACTTTAGGGATGGAAAATACGTAAATGTCCCTAATAATAAAACCTAATGTACCTAATGGGAGAAAACTTAGCTAGCGCCAAGAAAAAGATTGGAAATTGTATAATACATCCCTTCATTTTAATGTGTATCCTTTAAGTGCCGGGTGCCAATCTTCTGTGAAGGTTGTTGAAAACTTTTGTAGTCAATTTTTGCCGCTTGATCCCTTGATGTGCAATGCCTTAAGTTGAGCAATGCATTTTGCATTATCTTCCGTAAACAAATGCTCAAGAGTCAAGATACACAATTGTGTTAGTGTTATAATAGCTGCATATGCAAGACTAACTAACTTGTTTAGATGAGTTAGTCAAATGTAAACCCATACATTTATATATCGAAAGTTTAATCATATTTAACCAAAATACTTGATTTACCATATATTATTATCTCCTCGTTGGCTTGATATGAATGTTATATCTAATCGTGTGGACTTGATGATAGTATCTGAATCATTCTCGGTATCTGGAAGTTGCTCTTCATCTTTAAGTAACAACATCACATCTATCATGTCCTTTACTTCTTTTACATTGCGTTCTATATCTAATTTCCTCTTTTGTTGGTGCTCATCTAACCAATCTTTAAGCACCAAATCTAAATCTTTTGCTGTCTTCTTCATTTGCTTCTCATATCCATGTAAATCCAACCACCTAAGAAATGGTATGGTGTCCGATACGACAATCACACCACTCAACCGATAGAAATCAGTGATGGCTTTCTTGAATCTTCTTGTCTCATCGCCACCACCTCTGTCACCAAAATACCGTTTTCTAGCCACCATCGTCACAATGATATTAAACATAATGTGTTCCAACCAATTATTTAGTTCCACAACAACGAGCTCGTTTGAGTTTTCTACCCATCGTCTATGGAGCGCGTTAAGTCCAGAATTAATCTCTAACGAACGAATATCTTTTAGTATCTCAAGGCGGCGGGTAGAGAGAAGTTCATGGGTGGTGATCTTCCTCATTTCTCGCCAAAATGGAGTGTATGGTCCCAAGCCAAACACCTTATTGTTGTAGCACATATGCTTCGAGGCCGCTGTTTGCGGCCTTGAAGCAAGTGCTTTGTCGTTAACCGTGAAGCATTCTTTGGCCACTTCCTAACTGCTAACGACAAATGCACGACGGGTCCCCAGACGGATGTTGAAGGCGGGACCATATTTGTCCGCCATGGCACCTAGTGTGCGGTAAAGAAGTTGGTCACCCCCGCCAAGTAAGCGGAGGTGTCCGATGATTGGCCATGCACCACCGGGTTCTGGATCTTCTCCTTCCACTGGTTTCCATTTGGGTTGACCAATAAATATGAGATAGAAGAGTAACAATAGTGACAAAGAGAACACAATTAGTTCTAGTGAATAATTCATTGTGTTGATTATATGTTTGTTGTGGTTTTGAAATGAAACTCCGTGCTCTTGATAATGTGTGTAAAACAATTTTATATGAAGTGCCGTAGTGGTTTTCTTGAACCATATATATTGACAAATAAGTTATCATTGATGAGCTAGACCTAAACCCAAATATTTTTATTGTTATAATAGTATTGTTTGGTTTATGTAGAAACACACTTGTGAAAGAATAACTTAAAAGAAATATTGGCAAGAAAGTTAATAATTATATTTCCTAATAAACTTAGAGTAAATTACTATAATTTATATTGCCTAAAATAAACTTAGAGTAAATTACTGTTTTCTTCCTTTATTTATATACAAATTACAGGTTTATCCTTCATTTCAAAAGTTATAACACATTACGTTCTTTATTCTAATAAACATCATCGATTCTCTTTTTTTCGAACAACGAAGATTTCATAAAAACTAGCAAGAAGCTAGAAAAGAGAATACAAAAAAGGAAAAAAAAAACATTAAATCATGGAAAACATGAATTTATAATAAACATTGGATGTTAAAAGTACTCCAAGCCGCCCATAGCTCTCCAATTTAGATGGGGTTTTCACCCACAATCCAGACATTACTTTTATTTCTTGAATAATGCTTGAGATCGATATAGACCTTCCTTCATCGATTTTCTTGTTCCGTGCTTTCCATAAACACCAACACATTGAATATAATATTCTTCGCATTACTTTCTTTTTCACTTCATTTCTCGGGATGGTTTTCTAAAGGTATAATAGATCTGAAATATTGAATGCAAAGATTGGAGAGACCTTACACCATAATGTGATTATCGACCATGTATATGATGCAACATCACATAGAAGAAGGATAAGCTCAGTCGTTTCATCAAAGGTCCCACAAATAATACACGAGGCATTGGTAATGCTAATACCACTGTTCCTTAGAGCAACCAAAGTGGCGATCTTTTCCATCTCCGCATGCCAACAAAGAATATTAACCTTTTTTGGGACCCAATTGTTCCAACTAAAGTTGGAGAGAGGATGAGTGATAGTGATAGGATGAATATTTTTGTTCTTCCGTAGATATGTTTCTCACAAAATCAATTATCCGAAGATCTCCTGCGGATGAACAACAAACACTGAAGTCAGAACAAAGTACCTTCAAAAGAATAAGCCTTCTGCGGAAGAACTAACATCTATGGAAGACCATAATCCCGCGGAGTCCAAACAGTTGTATTTAATAATACAAGTGTTACAAGTTAACAAGACAGCTGTGCGAATCCCAAGAGATCCGATGTTTCCTTAATAGAAACACACGTGCCTATATATATGGATCCTAGGTTTCACATCAATGAGACGGCTTCAACAACAAACATCCAAGCAATAATACAACCACCAAACATCACATGAAATCACACAAATCAAAACCCTAGCAACCATCACAAACACTCAAATCAATATCATTCATTGTTTATTCATCTGTAATCCTTACATGTTTTTATTGAACTACGTTTGAATTGAATATTTGTCTAATCACTAATTATGTTCAATTCATTACGTTCATCTTATTAATCATTATTGATATTGAAATTAATACAAGCAATTGAACAAAGTTAACGATGATTCCGCAAACGTTGATTTAGATCCAAGTGCTCATTGATTTAGATCGATTGATCTGTCAGTTTTATTTGTGTTTAATTGTTTACTGAATTCTTTAGATTTGTCAGTTTTTATTGATTAGATCCATTGTGTTTTCTTTAGAGCAAATTGTTTTGTGTAATCAGTGATTTGTCGTTCAGCAAGTACAATTACATTGCTTGATTAACTTGGATCATAACAGATCTTAGTTATTGATCAACATTAAGAAATTATTCATATCCATTGAACAAATTCATTAGTTAATATCTTAGATCTTAACTAATCATGAGCAACTTTGGTGGATCATCCTACCAACCTCCAAAGTTGAAAAAAAAGCAGATTTTAAATCTTGGCAAATCAAGTTCAGGAATCATGTAAATTTTACAGATTCTGGCTTATGGGTTTCAATAACAGAAGGTCCTTATATTCCACCCACTCTTGGGCCGGATTATAATGACAATAATCAACCCATAAGTACAAAAGATCTGTCACCTGATGATATTAAGAAGGTTAAAGTTGATATTAAGGCATACAGTTCGCTTAGTATGGCTTTATCTGAGGAAATATTAATCAGGTGTGAAAATTACAAAACAACAAATTTCTTGTGGAAGATTCTTCATACACTTTTTGAAGGGAGTGATGAAATCCGAAGCATTAGGAAGGACATCCTTCGTTCACAATATGAAACATTTCATCATATTGAGGGTGAATCAATTCCTCAACAACTCCATAGGTTTATGCAACTTGTTACAGAAATGAATATTTTGGAGTTGAAATACACAAATGAGGAAATGAACAAGAAGATGCTCCATACTTTACTAGAAAGTTGGAAACAAACTGTATCCATGTTCAAGAACACCATAGACCTTAAAACAGTTGGTTTAGATACTCTAGTAGCTAAAGTTGAGGCTCTTGAAATGGATGAGAAATCAAGAAACAAGAGTGTAAGAACTCATGTTTCACCGTATCACTTTAAATAAACAAGAAGTGCTGGAAGTGCCTTTATTTCCAACAATGATGGAGATAACTCGTGTACTCTGAGTGAAGATGAAGAGGAAGTAAGTTTCTATGCTTCAAAACCTCCTAAGAAATCTTCTCAAAGTAAGTCAAGAAAAGAGAAAGGAAGAACTGATGATCAAAGAGATACATCATCAGAAAAGCCTTCAATCAATAATCAACCAGAGTCCATCACTGTCATTCTGCACTCTGAAGAACAAAAAGTAGCTTTTTGCAGCTTTCAGTTCAAGTTTTCAAGCTTACCTGGGAAGCTCATTAACCTCTGCCAACATGTGCCAACAAGACTTGGAAGAATTACCTCCAGATGTAATGGAGGAGATGGATCTACAATGGCAAATAGCAATGATTGCCTATAGAGCCAAAAAATACCTCGGAAGAAACAAGAATTTGGCTGCTGCAAGTAAATCATCACGGATTGGTGTTGATAAGTCAAAGGTAAGATGCTTCAATTGCAATCTCTATGGACACTTCTCTCGAGAATGCAATTAACAAAATCCTAACTCAACACAAAACCAGCAACATCAGTCTAAACAAACATCATCATCTCAAAGATCCTTTAGGCAACCATAGCGTGCCAACTCATCCCCACCAGCCACTAAAACATCAGCAAGAACAAGTAACAAGATTTGGGCTGATCATTCTTCAAGATGGAACCTGTGACTGGAGTATGTACGAGAAGGAAGTCTTGGAAGAAAATCAAGCTTTAATGGCTCACATGGAAAACAAAGTTCCACCCATAGCAAGTGAGGTAAGAGACAGGTTATGTTCATCAATATGTGTTGAGGAAGTAGAGACATATAGAGTCCATGCTCAACAATTGGCTGATAAAGTTAAAGAAATAATGATTTTGAATGAATCTCATGTAAGAGAACATAAATTATATCAAATAAAAATAAACTCTTTACAAAAGGATTTAGATAAAATTGTTTTTGAAAATTAAAATTAAAAGCACAAGTTGAGCATCTAACCACATCCTTAACTAAATCCATGGCTGATCATGCATCAACTAAAGTGAAACTTCAGAAGTTTCAACTTTCATCTTAGCAGTATGAGAAATTATTAAATTCTCATACTGAATCAAAAAACAAGTCTGGGTTGGGATATAATGCAGTGGCACGTCCTATAAACAATAATTATGTTCCTTTGCCTGAATCAGTGACAAATAACTTGTCAAATCATTTTGTGCCAAGCACCAATGTAAGAACAAGTTCTATTCAACAAAAAATTAATAATAAATCTGAGGTGAATGAAACTGAGTCTTCTGAATCAGACAAGATTAATCAAATGGATTCAGAATTTGACTTGATGAGTGTGATGACTTGGATGATTCTGATGAACATGATGATGATCTTCTAAACAAGGGTAAGAATATTGTTTTTGAAACAAATATTCCAAAAGTGCTTGAAGAAACAAAGCTGTCATACCCTTCTAAACAAAGAAACATGCTAAAGACCATCTGCAAGAGAATAGCTCAATTAAATTAAGGTCTACAAGAACTAAATCAACAACAAAAATCTTCAAATGAAGTGAATGAAAAGTGTGCCTCTACTGAGGAAAGACACAAATCATCTGTGGAAAAGGAAAAGAAAAGGCTGTCAGCTGATCCTTAGTGAAAGAAGAACCTTTCTTCAGTACAAGATCTATGGAAGAAGAAACCCTTTTCAGTAGAAGTTAATACTGATTCAGTAGATGATTTACGGAAGAGGAAGTCAGCTACAAACAAATCAAAGCTCCACAAGCTGGAAGAGGAAAAATCAACTTCAAAGTTGAAAAAGGATTCGAAGCCTTAAAAGTTGACAAATAAGAAGAAATTAACTGATTCTGACAAAGAATCAGATGAGATGTATTGCAAATGGTTTGACATGAAAAATGATAATACTGAAGATTGTTACTTCAATAGTTATTGTTCTTTTTGCAATATGAACAATTACATGACATCTGACTACTACTTCAACAAACACTATGCTATCTGCAACAAAAATAACCATTCTACTCAGGAATGTTATTTCAACAAAAAGAATAAGACAAAAGACACAAAGAAGAAACAATCAGATAAAGTTGAATCAGACACTCCATCTACTGATTGTGAAAAAGATTCAAAAATCAAGAAGTCTCAATAAAAACAAAAGCCAAAATCAAAGGAAAAGACATCCACTGATGTTCATCCTTTGAAGAAAAGAATAATTCTTAAGCAATCAAAAACACCTCATAAAAAGGTGGAGTTGATTAAAAAGGAAACAAAGGCTGATGATGCATTCTTTGATAATTTTGAAAAGGGAATTCATATACTTCACTCAAAAACAAAAGATAGTGAAACATTCAATATTCAAGACTCATTATCTAAACAAAAGCCTCAAACCAACAAAACTAAATTGAATGAAGGAGAAATTGAGAAACAAGAACCTAGTTCATCAATATCACCTTCAACAGAATCATCCTCACCTGAAACAACACAGAATGAATCAAACAAAACTAAAACTAAAACTTCAAGACTTATTCATGAAGGAGTTCCAATTTTAGACAATGCTGGCAAACCCAAGATTATTAAGGCTTGGGTTGTCAATTCTAACTGATTTATTTCTGAATACAGGAACAATCTTGGAGAGTTGACAATAAGTGGTATGTTGACAGTGGTTGTTCCAGGCATATGACAGGAAACTGTTCACTTCTCCATGACTTCAAACATAAAAATGCTTCTTGTGTGGCATTTGGTGGGGATAAGAAGGAAGGTAAAATTGTTGGTGAAGGAATGGTAACAAATAGTGTGCTCAAGTTTGAGAAAGTAACTATTGTGAAAATTTACAGTATACTTTACTGAGTGTATCTCAAATTTGTGATCAAAATTATACCATAATGTTAGATAACACTGACTGTTACATTCTTAAGCTAGGTTTTTCTGTTTCAGAAGATTGGGTTCTTCTTAAAGCATCAAGAAAAGGAAACACTTATGTTTTGGACATGAACAACACCTCACTCACAAGACATGAAACATGCCTCCTATCTAAGTCATCAGAAGATGAATCTCAATTGTGGCATAAAAGGCTTGTCCATTCTAATATGAAGAACATGAACAAATTGGTGAAAAATGACTTAGTCATTGGTCTGCAAAATAAAGAGTTTCATTGCTCAACTCATTGTTCTTCTTGTTACAAAGGAAAACAACATAGAGTGTCTCATAAATCCAAAACTGTTAATACAAATACTACACCACTCAAATTGCTTCACATGGATCCGTTTGGTCCTACTAATGTGATGAGCATTGGAAAGAGGCAATATTGTTTGGTGATAGTTGATGATTTCACTAGATTTACATGGGTCTTTTTCTTAAAACAAAAGAGTGTAACATCAGAAACATTAATGGACTTTGTCATCAAGATTAAGAATCAACTTGATGTAAAAGTTAAATATTTAAGAAGTAACAATGGTACTGAATTTGTCAATTCTGACTTGGATTCCTTTTGCAGGACCAAAGGTATTGCAAGGCAATTCAGTGCACCAAGAACTCCACAACAGAATGGAGTTGCTGAAAGAAGAAACAAAACACTTATTGAAGCAGCTAGAACAATGCTAGCAGACTCACAATTGCCTATCACCTTTTGGGTTGAGGCAGTGAATACTACATGCAATGTTCACAATAGAACATTAATTGTCAAAAGAACATAACAAAACACCTTATGAGATTTTATTTAAAAGAAAACCTTATATAAGATATTTTAGAACTTTTGGGTGTCATTTATTTGTTTTAAACATAAAAGAATCATTGGGAAAATTTTCAGGAAAAGCCTATGATGGTTTCTTTGTTGGATATTCTTCAACGTCTAAATCTTATAAGATCAATATTCCACAACATAACATCGTGGAAGAAAGTCCTTATGTATTCTTTGATAAATCTATATTTATTAAATCAGTTAATGGATCATCATGATTGTTTAATATAGATGCTTTAATAGCGTCATTTAACTATGGTTATTTGAACAATGCAAGAACTGATGATACATGCTATCCATTTGTTCCACCTAATATAAATGAAGTAACATTATCTGCTGATGCTCCAAGGTTTCACACATCCTCAGATGGAAACACTTCATTAGCAGTTGCTGAAACTACATCCGCAGATGTACATTATGCATCTGGAGATGTGAATGATGTCCCTAAAGCTGTTCCATGCTCTTAAAATGCAACAAACATTGGAAATGTCTCATCAAGTCCTCTCTTATCATCCGGAGAAGTTCCTGTAACCCCTACGGAAATACAAAATGCTTCCGCAGAAGTCACTATAGCTCCTACGGAAGACACCCATGATGCTACTGATGTTCAACTTATGAAAGAACGTTCAACCTACGAAAGAACATTCAACACCAAATGTTGAACAGTTTGACTACTTTCAAAATTCTCAATTTGGTTTGGATCAGTCTGCAACAATGGATATGACTAACTTGGAATCATCTATTCCAGTTGAATCAACTCCATCAACAAGAATCCATAAGACTCATCCAGTCAACAACATTATTGGAGATCCTGCAAAAAGAACTATAAGAAGCCAAAGTGGTACTGCCAACATTTGTCTTTTCACTTGCTTTATTTCACAAATGGTTCCTCCAAACATCACTGCTGCTCTAAAGGACAATAGCTGGATTGAAGCTATGCAAGAAGAGCTTCAACAATTTAGAAAGCAAAAAGTGTGGATTCTAGTTGATTTACCTGAAGGCTAACATCCTATTGGAACTAGATGGCTCTTCAAAAATAAACTGGATGATAGAGGGATTATTGTAAGAAATAAAGCAAGGTTGATTGCTCAAGCATACACACAAGAAGAGGGAATAGACTATGATGAAGTTTTTGCACAAGTTGCAAGAATTGAAGCCATAAGAGTGTTCCTAGTTATGTATCATATAAGAAGTTCACTGTGTATCAAATGGATGTCAAGTGTGCCTTCCGATATGGGAAAATTGATAAGGAAGATTATGTGTCACCACCCCCTGGATTTGAAGATCCTCACTACCCTCACAGGGTATACAAACTTGATAAAGCCTTGTATGGTCTTCACCAAGCACCAAGAAAGAGGTATGAAACACTATCATCTTTCCTGCTCAAGCATGGATGCAAAAGGGGAACCATTGATCAGACTCTCTTCCTCAAACAAGAACATCAAGATCTCTTGGTTGTTCAAATATATGTTGATGACATTATATTTGGATAAACAAATAAGAGTTTGTGTGTAAATTTTAAAGAATTAATAAAATCAGAGTTTCAGATGAGCTCAATGGGAGAATTAACTTTCTTTCTTGGTCTTTAGGTTCATCAAAACACAGATGGGATTTTCATCAATCAAAAAAAATACATACATCAAATATAGAAGAAGTACAATCTTGCTGATGCATCTTCATACAAAACCCCAGCCTCAACAATTGAAAAGATTGTATCTGATCCATCAGGAAAATCAATTGATCAAAGATTATATAGAACAATGATATGATGCCTTATGTATTTAACTGCTAGTAGACCTGCCATTATGTTTGCTATGTGTGTTTGTGCTACGTACCAATCAGATCCAAAAGAATCTCATCTGAATGCTATGAAAAGGATATTCAGATATCTCAAAGGAAAACCAAGACTTGGTCTTTGGTATCCAAAAGATGGTGACTTCACACTCTACTCATATTCAGACAATGACTATGGTGGATGCAATTTCAACATAAAATCCATAACGATGTCAATTCATAGGACCACAAGTAGTTTCATGGTTGTGCAAGAAGTAATCCAATATATCTGTATCCACAATTGAGGCTGAGTACATAGCTGCTTCAGTCGGTTGCTCTCAAGTCCTTTGGTTGCAAAATCAATTGCTTGACTATGGTTACAATTTCCTTCAAACTTCAATTTACATAGACAATTCAGCTGCTATGTTTATAAATGCTAATCCTATGCAACATAGTAAAACAAAGCATATTGAAATAAGATACCATTTTCTAAGAGATTGCTCAGAAAAGGTTTGATCAAGTTAGTCAAAGTGGATACAACAAATCAACTTACTGATTTATTCACTAAAGCCTTTGATTCAGTTAGATTAAATTCTCTAATTGAGTCTTTGGGCATGATTAACTTAGATTAATCATTATGAACAAACAAAGGAAAGCATGTGTTTTGTCCCTGTAAATAGTAATAAATAGAATACCTTCAGAAGAAACTTCTGTAGTATCTTCCGAAGGATGTAATGATACTTTAGCATGACATATGCATGGGAAATAATAGTACACTATATCTTTGCTTCTTCCTGAATTCTTAAATATCATTAAAATCTGAGCTAGTTTCTTGATATGTGAGTAGGTTCATCTTGAGTGGAAACTACACTTAGTGCATGCCAAACATAATGCAAAGTGATTGTTTGTGGGAAACTTCATTTTGAGGATATAGAAAGTGTGTCTTTTTCTGATGTGATCAAATTACTCATCTAAGCATACTATGTACCAACACTTTATAATATCTATCTTTGCAGACCATACTCCTTTTGTTTTGTGTAAACAAAGACCTATGTGTATGATCACCATGCTGTTTATCAGTAAACAAATGGTGAAAAGATCATGATCCTCATCATCCCTCTGTTTTGTGTAAACAAAGACCTGGGTTAAAGGCACCTCATATTACGTGAGTAAAGACTTGGTGACCTGATGATGATAATATCTAAGCTCTCAAAAGAATCCTATGTGATCAACTGTATATTAATCTAGAGCTTTTATATCAATGCATTAATGAAATGGCCAATGCATCTCAAGATAGAACTTATAACTTAAAGTACATAGTTACTAAGTGTGAAAAAGTGATGATTTGACTCACAAAGGGAGGACAAACTCTATGTGAATTGAATGTGAAGCCCACAACAATCATTTACTAAATAACATGAAAACATGATAAATAACATGCATAGTTGAAACACTAACTCTTGTATGGATTTAAGTAGATAATATACTTGCAATCAGAACTAAGTTCATTTACCAATTCAACAAAATAACTTATCAGGAAAAGGCTTAGTATTATAGTATGATCCCATTATATATATGTATATATATATGCTTGTGCATTAGCACACTGCCACTCATTCTTCATGATAATCTTCTTAGAAATTTATGATAAATGCATTCTTACAACATTAATAAAAAAATTAGAGGGAGTAGAATCATGAAATTTACATAACAAAATTGTCAATTCCATTATCAATAATTGGAACCTGAGCACCATCTTGGTTCTTGGATACATGAAGTTTTGTTAAAATTTAACCTTTCTTGTGCACAATTGTCATGAATACAAAGTCAACAAGGTCTAAAAGCAATAAATGGTTCTAAGCAGTGGACTTGGATCATACAATAAAATAAGTTTCTTACAGTGCATTTCAAGCATCAGCAGAAGCTAGAGTGCTTTTCAAGCATCAACAGAAGCTACAGTATGAAATTTGTCCTGTCCATCCGTAGATTGGTTGGTGAACTACGGATGAACCAGTACTACGAAAATTTCATAGATTGGTAACCTATGAAAACTTAAGCAATAATTAATCAACACAACTGTTTAAGTCATTCGTAGATGATATACAAAATCCGTAGATAATCTGCGGTAAGAACTGCGGATAGGTTAAAATGTTGAGGGTCCCACATTATTGAATAAATGAAATTAATGTGTCTAAGGGAGTATAAATGATGTTCTTTGACTTTGTTATTCATTATACACGTTTTCAAACCTAGAAAAACGCTCTCAACGAACTTTTCCCCCTTTCCCAAACATTAAAAAAACCCAAATCAAAACATCAAACAAACACATAATCGTGATCTCAAATCATTTTTCAGAAGGTAAAATATGTCATAATCTTCAAAAATGAACTGTTTGATTCTTGTTTATCATTAAAACTGTTCGCATTCTTATGTCTGTAATGTTGATTCTAATCCATTCTTCTTAACTCTCATGAACAGATATCTAATCGATTTGCAAGGGAGCACAATGTGTGTGCGTTCTTAAATCCCAATGACCCTATATCAGAAGGATGTTGAGACATCATAAGGTATTTACGACGATCCAGGCTATTCTATGCTTTAACAGCAGAGCCTGTGATTTACCAATTACATATGATTGATTTCTGGAACTCAGCTCAAATATAAGAAGATGGAGAAGTTATCGTGGTAGAAGTCAAGAATCAAAGACTAAGGATGACTGAGCAGACCATAAGGAGGGATCTAGAGTTGGGAGAACAAGAAGCTGGTCACTCTGATGTGTTCAAGAATGAATACATAGAGAAAGTATTTCTACTGATGGGGTATGATGGGGACTTTGAAAAGGGGGAAATCAAGAAAGGAAGACTATGCAAGCCATATAGATTTCTATGCCACACTTATCTTAAGTGCATCTCCAATAGGAAGTCTGGGCTCAACAGATTCTCATGGCACATATCATCTGGGTTCATTGGCATCTTTGAGGGAAGAACATACAACTACTCCAAGTACATCTTCTATTGTCTATGTGACCACATCAAAGTGCAAAAGGATGACAAAATGTTAATGTTCCCAAGGTTCCTACAACTGATCATCAATGGTGAATTTCCTGGAATAGCAAGAGACAGTGATGTATGTGTGCAAGCTCATTTAGGTAGGTCTGTTTTGAACAAGATTAGGGTAAAATACCAAGGAGAAGATATGAAAATGTTTGCTCATGTGGTAGATGCTAATGTCCATATCCCACTAGAACTGGTATGGGAAGGCCAGGATGAAAATCATCCTGCTAACACTGAGGAAGCCTCATCTTCACCTCATCAAACATTCACTCATCAACAACCTCAACCATCCCTACCACAATCACCTTTCAGCCAAAACACAAAACCTATCTCTCCAATCCACCCTCTATCAGCAAATCAACCACAAACACCCCAATCACAATCATCTGCAAGCCAAAACACTCAACCAATCTCTCCAATTACAGAAAAGCAATCCACTAAGAGCTTTCACACATGGGAAATAGTCTTAGTCTCTCAAGCCAGTACTGTTCAATTATCATTAACCAAGACTGAATCTCTTGTCCATTCAAATGATACTGAACCAGTCTCACCGGTCATTGTCCATCAGCAACAACAACAACCTTATCAAGATCAAGTAAAGCAATCAGTTGAGCCATGCTCAAACTCAGCTAGTGTAGCTACTGAAGATGTGAATAATGGTGAGATAGCTACTCAACATGAGAAAGAAGAAGAAGGAAACTATGTGGAGGTGATTGCCTATGATGAAGATGACATCAGTGATGAGGACATCCCAGTAAGCAAAAGCTATTTGGTGGCTGAATACAACAAACTTGTTGTGAAGTCTAGCTGTAGAAAGAAAAGAATTCAAGAGCTGAAAGGGATTGTAAAAGAAAAGGATGTTCAGCTGATGCAACAAAAAGAAATCATCAAAAGATTAAGAGAAGATGCTCAATGAAACAATGAAGTTATTGATGCTCCACTGGAGCTAGTTGAAGAACAAAAGGAGTATATTGCTAATCAAAAGGCTGATATAGAAAAGCTTATGTTGGAAAGCAACCAAGCTAACAAGTCTTTACAAGAACAACGTGCTCAGCTACAAAGAAAGGATGAAGAGGTTGAGGAGCTGAAGATGAAAATAAATGCCCTGGAATCTAAGACTGCCACTACATCAATAACACCAAAAGAACCTGCAGCATCCTCTAAAAAACTGATTCTATATTCCAGGAAGAGAAAGTACTTAGGCTCCACAAAGAAACAGGTAATCAATGTTGAAAATTCACTTAAGAGGTCAAGGCATACATCCTCAAAGCTCACTGCTTCAGTGAATGTTTCAACATCAAAGCCAGTTAGTATTGATGAAGCTGAAAGTGATGATGAATGGAATGAGCTTACAAAGAATGAATCTCCCAAAGAACAAAAAGAAGAAATGGCTGATGACCTGCTGACCACAACAGACATACTTGAAGAAAGGCCAGAATCCTCAATGTTTATGACTCTGATAAATCATGGCTTTCCATATGATATGGTGGAAAGGATGAGCATGAGTGAAATGAAAGAAATGCTGAAAGAGTTTGAAGTGGCTAGTTTCATGATTCCAAACTGCAACTATGAAACATTCATAACTTTTCAATTAATTCAGAAAATCAAGAAGGAGTTGGGTCATTGTGATACAGCTAAGCTCTCAAAATACAATATCATATGCTGGTTATAAGGTCAAAACTACAAAAGCTATGAACTCAAAGGATGATCAGTTAGTGAGCTAAGGAGGATTATGGAGCATGTTATGGCTGTTGAGCTTGACACATGAGTGAGATTCAGAACTGAAGCTCCAATCTTATCCTGTGAGCAACAAAGCAAACTCCCTACTGATCCTATAACTGTTGAATCTAAAGATCAGCACAAAGGAAAAAATAAGCTAATAAGAGAGCCTAGGGCAGTTATCCCTAGAAAAGTGTGGCCTCTAGGCACAACAGTAAGAGAAATTACTGAGCAAAAATCTACATTGATAGAGTTGTATGACCACATCTCAACTCCCAGTTCTGTGGAAGAAAACATGATTATGGCCTGGAAATATGATCCAGAATGGGATTGTGCAATCATTAAAAAACATCTGGAAGAATCCAATACTTCTATGATGTAGAAGCATTACTGAATATTCCTAAGACAGATATTAAAGATCTGCATAGCCTAATAATGTCTAACTATCTAATCCATTCAAGGGGAAGAGATTTCTATGTTTGTGGGAAAGATAAAGAAAAAATTCATAGATGATGTGCTCAAGGAGGCTAAGAGAGATGATGCTAAGCACAGAAAGAGAAGTCAAGGAATTAGAAGAACAACATCTAAGCCCTCTTCACTTGTAGATGATGAAATGTTAAAAAGGGTTGGATATAGTAACATAAATGCAACAACTATCAAAAGCTTTAAGGGAAATCAATACACATATCCTATCACAGAATGGGGATATGTTGAGAAGACCAAAGAATTGGTGTTGCTAAGGAATGCAAAAGGAAAGAAAGCAGAGAAAATCAGAATATTTGATCCAGTGGAGATCAAGCTGCTTCACCCCAACTACACATCGTTATATGACAAATTCTTCCCTAAGTTGTTTGATGAAAGAGCTCAAAATGATTTATGCTTATATGTGCACATGATTCAAGTTGTGGATAAACTGCATGCTAAAGCATACAAGAGAAGGTATAATGCTGGGATGTTGAAAGGAGCTTGTTGCACCCTGAAAGGATCATACATGCCAACTCAATGGGTGATTTGATGATTGCTCTGCTGGAATCCCTCAATTCCAAGAAGAAATGCGGATGAAATTCTGCTAAGGAAAAGAACAAGTGTTGTCTTTCGCATTTGTTAATGCTGAAGACATAATACTAATGCGGACAAGTATTTACTCTTCCGCATTGATTAAGGCGGAAGACACAATGCTAATGTGGACAAGTATTTACTCTTCCGCATTGACTAATGCAGAATACTAAAAGTTAACGCGGACAAGACTTTGCTCATCTGCATTGACAAATGCGGATGACTGAAGAAATGCGCATAAGTACTTGTTCATCCGCATTAACCAATGCGTATGACCAACATACTAATACAGATGATAAAGTGAAGAAATGTTGATCAAGTTAACTCATCCGCATTTGTCAAGCGGATTAACAAGCAAAGATGCGGATCAAGACTGACTAGTTTTTGATGTAATTGCTCAGGGGTAGTTTAGTCATTTTGTAAAGGCATCTTGTCTGCCTATAAATAGAATAGATAACCTCGTACCTGAGGGGACGGCTGATAGACATAGAGAATTTTTGTTGTAATTATTCCTGTAATCAATCAACTTTCATATATACAATACAAAAGCATTTATGAGTATTTTTCTTGCATTGAATGTTCTTTGATTGTTTGTTTCCGCCATTCAATCATTGACTTGATTACCATATTCGATTCACAGTAAGAATATCAATCTTACTCAACCCAGTCAATTGGTATCAGAGCTTTGGCTCTTGATTCTCTTTTAGATCTACGCATGAACTGAATAGAAATCAATTGATGTGGTAATCAAATTGCTAGTAGTGGATATCTTTATCTCTACTTAGTAAATAGCAAGAATACTCCTGTCAACAACAAGAAAATCATTACAGATCTCATTCTGAACTTCAAACGAACTGCTTGAACAAGTTGGACTTATCAATCTTAATCAATCTTAAAATCAACTAAATCTATATTTACACAAGTTAAAATGGATTCTAACAGTTACTCAGAACTTGGTCATACACTTAAACCTCCTATGCTTAAACAAAAATCATACTCAATTTTGTAAGAAAATCAAGATTGACCTCAAAGCATACTCAATTTTGACTCAAGCACTCAAAATGGATGTGCTAAAAAGATTGGAAAAGTATGGAACTGCTAAAGCTGTGTGGGACGCACTGAAAATCATGTGTGAAGGAAGCAGTGAGGTGGCTGAAATCAACAAAGATAAGCTAGTCAATCAGTATGAAACATTCCACCACACCAAAGGAGAATCAATATCTAAACAACTGCACAGGTTTGTACAGTTAGTAAATGACTTGGAAATCATGGGAGTCACTTACAAGATTAAAGAGTTTAACAAGAAAATGCTTCACAGTCTCCCTGAAAGCTGGAAACAGAATGTAACTATGCTGAAAAATACTCTTGATCTTGAGAGTACTATTTTAGACATTATGATAGCCAAAATTGAAGCTTTAGAACTTGATGAAAGAAGCAGAAATCTTGGTGGACCAAGAGTGATTGAGGCTTACAAATTTCCATCAGAATCTCATTCTGTGGAAAATGCCTTCATCACTAAGGAAGATGATTTCATCTCATCAAGAGATCAAATTAACAACACTGGGTTTATTGCAACTCCACCAATCAATCATCCATCAACTTCATCTCAAACACCTAAAGTCTCTGCTGCTCCTCAAACCTCTCCTGAAGACTCAAGA